>CALNHX010006082.1:53135-95819 GCA_940337035.1 Agriotes lineatus | reverse complement strand
ACATTTTATGAAGTAGAGTTTGTTTTCTCCGATCAATCGTTCAACCACGAGAGCGCCGCGAAATTATAGTCCAGTCAAATGGTAGAAAATAGAGGAAAGTTTTAAGAGTCTTGATATTTGCTTCCTATATGTTTTTTGGGTCCCTGTACGCGAATATCAGGTTTTCCAACATTTCATTTATGAAGATTCATTTCATATACCATTTTTGATTTACGAAAAATGGATAGTATTCGAGTTACTTTGAAATAAATTGGGATAATTTCCTTTTTTTTTGCTTTTAACACCTAACTTCGCGGCGCTCTCGCGACTGAACGTTTGATTGGAGAAAAAACCTCTAGTACATAAAATGTAGGAAATTGTATCTTCTTTCGTTTCATATAGGTTTAAAATTGACGAAATTGGATAGTTTTCGAGTTAGAAAAACTTTAAAAAAACCGTTTTTTAAGACCGTTTTTGCTTAAAAAAACGTGTTTCCGGTCAAAATTATTGTTGAAAAACCTGATATTCGTATACAGCGACCCAAAAACCATATAGGAACCAAATATCACAATTCCACCAAAACTTTCCACTATTTTCTACCATTTGACTGCACTATAACTTCGCGGCGCTCTCGCGGCTGAACGATTGATCGGAGAAAAAAAACTCTAGTTCAGAAAATGTAGGAAATGTTATCTTATTTTATTTCATATACGTTCAACATTTACGAAAACTAGTTCTTCGGGGTTAAAATTGACGAAAACCGAAACAAGGTAGAAAATTTTGGCTTTTTTTTTATTTGAAGTACTTCCGGCACTCGGCCGAGGTCGAAAACTTAGATTCATCATTAGGCCTCAACCATATAAGACATATAAAAAAATCAGAACTACCCGATTTGATGCAAGGTAACACCCCCTTTTGATGACAGATTGACTGGACTATTTGTCTTTGTTTGCTTATTTTTTCACATTCGAAATCACATTCTTTTTTATAGTCTTTCTGTTGGTAACCCAGTTGTATTTCTGCAATTTTATTTATTGTTTTTTGATATTTGTGCTACTTATTATCATTGTTAATAAGAGCTGCTAAATTGCATGACTTTTGGCCCTTAGTGAGTTTTTTCGTGAAGCATCAATTTGTCTGCTAAATATTTCAGATTGTTACGGTTAAAATGCGTTACTCTTAGATGGCACGATAATTACTTCGCCCTTTTCACACTATTTTGGCTAACTCCGCTTTACTTTTCCAAGGTCACCGAACCCTATTGTCGGATTTTTTAGTAGTGCGAGGCGGATTGTTGTCGAATATTTTCCAGGTGTTCACTAAGTGCGACGTGTTTTGTTAAACGCGTGATTTGCTTCGTTCTCTTCTGCTAGTGTTTCTTGAGCTGCTCGCACTTATTTATTTCCTTGTTAACCTTTACCTTAGTTTGGAACCATATAATAGTAACTTGGAAGGGCAAACTAGTATCCTTGGGCTCACTCGCGACACCGCGGATTTTTATGGTTTAATTTAACCCAGTCTTATTTCTCCATCGCATTTGCCGAAGACGCGCTTCGTAGATTTGCAGCTATTTGCTGATTATTGCGGTTTGAGCCCCCCCCCCCCCCCATGCAGCGCATTATTTCTGGGAGTAGTGAAACACGAACTTGTGTTGTCTAAGGTAAAAAAAAAAGATTCACCGGCTAGTTTTTCATCACCTCCGAGTTTCGTTCAGTTATTACGTGTGCATATATGAAACATACTAAATATACGTATTTGGTGGTATATCATTGTTACGCTCCCACTATGTTTGGTCTATGGCACCACTCTAAACTTTTAATTGCTCGCTAATTTAACCTGCCCGCCTAGCATGCAGAGACTCGTTAACTATTTAAATGTTTAACTTTGTTGTGTGTTATTATTAGTGAAATTACTTGAGTAACTCTTGTTTGTTGCGATTTTGTGCAACCTATCAACGATGCTTTTAAACTCCTGTAATTTAGTGGTAACAATAGAATTGGCGGTATTTGTAGGTTTCGCGTATAGCGTTGGCTGCAGTTGTAATTTATGCGAGTTCCTGTAATTAATCAGTGTACCAGGACTACCTTTATTAATATAAACCTGTTCATATTAGCTTTGGTTTTAAGTATGGTTAATGCAAGTAATTTGTTTGACAAACCTTTTTCGACCTTAGTGTCTTTAAGAGTACTCGCAAACTAATGGACTTATCGGTTGTATTAAAACTCTTTGGCGCCCTCTGGTAATTTGAATTGCTAATTATAGAAATAAATCACACGTTGTTTTCACTGTAGCTAGTCTGCCCTTCGATACGTCCATGTAGCCTAAACGTTTATTTGGTACGATTTGAAGCTGGTTAAGAGCAGGGTTGGCAAAAATCCGTTTTTTCAGAAATTATCTGCCCACTGGGTTTTTTTCGGGATTTGGGGGTTTCCGGGTTTTTTGGGGGTTGTTCGTTTTCTTTTTCGGGTTTTTGGGGTTTTAGATAAATTCACTGTTTTTTGCATTTACATACCCTATGTAAAAATCTGAATGAATATTAATTTTTAATTTTAGGCAAAAGGTAGATACTTTGATAATTTGTAATTTACCTATAGAAATGCAAATAAACATTCTTTACACATGTAAATCTTGTCTCTCCAAGGAGATTTGTTCATTCAATGTTTTTAAAGTATAAAAAATTAAATCTTGTGACTTAATCATATAAGTTTACGTAGTAAGTCTGGACAGAGCATCTTTACAGGACGCATAGGAACATTTCAGGCCGATGCCGAAGGCGAGCCCTAAAAGCCTACAAGACCTGTAAACGGCATTTCCGTATGAGTTACAACGTACAACATTTTTTAGGCATCTGTGTTTCTTCTTAATTTTATATAAATATTAAAACGTTACAATAACAAACAAGTATTATATCTTTGTAAAAATCTAGAGATATTTGTAGTTTATTTCCTTGGAAACCACATTCAACAAATGTTGTAAAACAATAAAAACATAAATTTTTCAAAATAGTCCTCTAAAGTAAAATCGTCTTGTAAAGAAGTACTTTCCGGTCTAAAAATTGTACAGTAATGCATGATTTTCAGGACAACTTCTTAAAACAACCTATACTTAGTAAAAAAACATTTTTTAAACAAAAGTCATATTTAATTACGTAATATTAAAATATATACTGTTTGAGGATTTCGCGGTTACTCGAATTATTCTTCTTAACATAGAATTTTGGCTTAGTCCGCGTAATATTTGTAGATGAACACTCAGCATTCTCTGACTTAATGTGCCCTGCACCTTGTGAACTCGAGCAAAAACCCGCGCGATGGCCGTGCTCTTTGGTGGCTCGTGTTGTTTGAGTATCTTGAGAACGAGGATATTTAGGCAGATTTGGCTTTTTTGCTATTTGTGCATCCATATTCACTAACGTTTCGCAAGACCTTGCAGTTTGCATCATCAGAGTGAAAGTCGCACTAAGAACTGAAGGTCGGTGTGGAGTTATTTATAGTCGTCTGTGCCAGGCGCGCGGAGTGGCGTAACGCTGATTGGTCGTTCGAGTGCAACGTAATCTGTGGGGCGTGGCCGAATGACGCACAGTGGTTGTAATGCTTTAGATCGTGTATCACAGGAGTCCACGTTTTACTAAGCTTAACACCATCTTCCCTGTTTATATTATTTGGATGTTTTTCTATTTCTATGGCTTCACGTATCACTCGCGGGAAGTAGTGAGGTATTCTGGCAAGTACTCTGGCGTGTTCAAATTCCACACAACTACCGCCATACGAAAAGCGCTAGACAAGAAAGACTATGACACAAAAGGCTAAAGAAGAAACTTTAAGTTTTACTAAACAATTATGAAATTTCCTTGCAAAACGGAAAAAACGTAAGAGTAAAGTACCACTTCCAGAAGTCGCATATTATCCAAAAATCACTGGGATGTCTGAATTTGTATTAGAAATGATGATAAAGTAAGATTATTGAAATGCTATTAATGAAAGATTTGATACCACTTGCAGCTTTAGAATATTTTTCGTTGTAAATTTAGGAGTAAACCCGCATTAGTCTAAATCTCTTGGGTTTTTTCAGGTGGGTTTTACCCGAAAAAACCTATTGGGATTTTTCGGGCTAGGGAGAATCATGCCATCCCTAATTAAGAGTGAGCGAGTCTGATTAGTCTAGGGATTGAGTCTAAAATTTCTATTCGTTGCAAGGTAATTATATACTCTTCTTTCTCACTTTGGGCATTAAAGTCTCACACTAGCACTAAAAGATTGTGCTTACGAGTTTCTCCAATTATGTCGTCCATTTGTTAATATGGTAACCGTCTTCTCGATTGAAGTAGTCTGATTAGGTCAGCCTGTCTGATATTCCCGTTACAATTAATAAAGTTATCTGAAATCAAGCTGGCAAATGAAGGAACGATAAACAGTGGGCGACCAGCAGTCGACAGTAACATTTTTCAAATATAAAAGAAACGTATTCGATAAGGAAACGATTGAAGATTATGATATGTTTTATCGGACGCGCTGGTGGCGTAGTGGTAAGACTGACAGATTAGTAATCACAGTGATCAGCGGTTCCAAGTTCAAACCCCGGGAGAGGCATGAGTTTAAGTTTAAAGAAGTACAAAATCAGTCCTTCTCAGGACTAGTCAGGAACACCTGAAGACGGGAGTAGATCAAAACTCTCGAAACATCGTGTGATATACACCCTAGACAGAGGAAGAAGTCCAATAAAACATATCATAATAGACCACTGCCAAAATATGACATTCAGAGAACAGATTGAAGATTAAATTTCGTTTACACTAATTCTACATCTAAACCCCGTGTCAATCAGTTTTTGCTGATGGGAGTCACTCGGCGAGCCCAGGAATTTCCATCTGGAGCGCGCAAGGCGTGTTGCTAGGTAGCTGATAATGAAAAAGCCCTACGTTGACGGTCCTGGTAGAGCATGAAACAAATTAACTGGACATTGGTCCACGCAGAACTAATCACACACACGCTCACCTCAGATTTCGGCCGGCCAGCGGACATTTTGCTTTGATAGGAGAACTACCATAACCTGGAATAATCGGCGGCTGCGGCGTAATTCATAGCTGCGAACACGTCGAGTAATAAAAATTCAAAGGAGCCGATTTCTGAATGGCCGAAAACAATATGTTTTTCCTCTAAGCTGTATATTTAGTAATTTTGAGGGTAAAAGCGCATCAATTTTGAACTCAAAGCCTTTCGGGCGAGTTAAGTGGCTAAAACGTACTCTGGCATTTCTCATCATCGAATCTGCGGCGAAAATTTATCAAGTTGCGCATTCAGATCGTAACAAGGTTCAAATTTTCAGAAATAAGTTAGAATATTTCTAGTACTGCTTATAATTTTTTTTCATTATCCTTTAACATATGAAATAGTTACTCGAGCAGAATCCTAAATATGTTCTGCATACGATGCTTTATTCTAGTTATATGTATTAATTTGAGATCGATTAGTTTTCAATATGAACAGTGGAAAGAAAGGGAGCTGAGATTGTGTACTGTAGCTATTTAAGCACCTCAACATTAATTGTTATTAACATTGTTGGACTATATTGTGCTTATTATTGCTTTTAAGCATATTTTTTATTTTTTCTGGTACAAAAACTGCTTACAAAGATATTTTACATGAATTTGCATTCTGTACAGACCACCAAAACTTAAAAATCAATATTACATTACTAAGCTGCGCCCATTTTCTAATTTTTTATTGTTTTTTATGCAGGTAGATACGGTCTTATGTGCCAACGAGTATAGCCATGAATTTCCTAGTGGCGGTCCCATCAAATCGTATGACTCCAACCAACTGCCATCGAACAATCCCATCGAGGACACACGCTCTGAAGCATCTTTCCTATTAACGACAGGTAGGCAGCTAATAGGCTCATCATCAACCTTGAAATTGCATTATAATTCCCGCAGGAGTTCTTGTGGGAGTGTTCGATGGCCATGGCGGAAGTGCCTGTGCCCAGGTGATAGCCAAACGCCTGTACCACTACATCGCATCCTGCTTGCTGCCGCCAGACCGACTGAAATCCTATCTGGCCTCACTGGACACCGTGCACCCGCTAGAACTGATACAGCGTTACAACGACAGAGTGCAGTTCGTGGAGGATGTCAAGGAGCTGTACGCCAACAGCTTCTTTAATTTTGTCCAGGAACTGTCCAAGGTATGTGTTCGCTAGCAGACGTGAGCTGTGTTTCCCAATACTGACTTGCAGGAAGATCATAGGAAAGTCTTCAGTGTGCGGAAGGCTCTCGAGAATGCCTTTCTGCGCCTTGACAACGACTTGTCGAGGGAAGCCTTGCCCAATGCGTCTGGACACGTCAACATGAAGGCTCTTTCGGTGGCCATGTCTGGCGCTGTCAGCTGTGTGGCCCACATCGACGGGCCCCATCTTCATGTTGCACATGTAGGAGACTGCAATGCGGTGCTGGGTGAGTGTTGTTGATGGTTCTAGTCAATAATCCATAGCAACCAACAAAATACAAACATGTTACCGTGGGAACTAGTACACAACCAAGTAATATGATTTTTCTTCTTCAAGAGCCATCTTCGTTATGAAGTTTGGCAATCATCTTATTTTTGAGACAGTGAATCTAAATAGTAGATTAGACGTGCAACTGCAGTCTCGCAAATTTTTTAGCCATGACCGGCGCTTCTTCCGAAATTTTTTTTCATTCTTCTCAGGACCTCTAAGTTAGTTATCCTGACTGTCCATTTTATTTTTATTAGTCTCCGGTATATCGATAACTTAAATGCTTGTAGTCTGCGAGTATCTACTTATTTCAGCGTCCATGTTTCCATATCGTAGAATAATATTGATACCACGTAGTATCTTACTAATCTTGTTTTCAGTTCTAAACTTAGTTCACTGCAAAATACCCTCTTCATTTTTAAAAATGTAGTTTTTGCCTTTGCTATTCTGATTTTTATTTCTTCATGGCAATCATTATCCTTATTTATAATTGTTCCTAAATATGTATTGAGATGATTTAAAGCTCACAGTTTAGCTCTGCATGCAGTGAGAAATATTGAGCAAAGTCAATTAAAGCACAGAGTTGAAATATTTTATTTGATTGCAATCTAAACAGTAGTTGAAGTTATTAAATGCATTGGTAATGAGATGCAACAAGCATAATTAAAGGGATAAAGGCAAGCATAAGCAAAGCAGAGTTCAGAAGGATTGAATTTGAGTTTGAGTAATAGAAAGATTTAAAATTACTAATATAATATAAGTAATATGATAGGTTTGAGCATAATTGAAGCCAGACTAAATGAAAGTAAATAATACAAAAGGTTGGTTATGTGCATAATGAAAATGAGCATAGAGTTAGTAATAAACGTACAGGCCAGTGAAAAGCAAGCAAGCTGAAAGGTAGATGAAAATCGAAGCAAGATAAGATAAAATTTGCAAAGAGCAATAGAGAACGAGGGCAACTGAATTGAAGAACAAACAGTGACGTGTTTAAAATTGAACTCAAGTGCCAGTGCATTTTAAAAACTAAGTGATTATAGCAAAGCAGTGATTATAAAAACGTTTTATGTGACGAGAAATAAACAATTTTAGATTTAAGCAACAAACATGTTATCAAATTTTATTCCTTGATGTAAAATTGTAACTAAAATTAATTTCCTTTAAACAAATTCAAATCGCGGTTACTAAGCAACGCGATGCTGTTTTATCAAATAATAAGAAAATTGCTGTAAAATTATCAAATTGGGTGCAAATTGCTGCTCCCGAAATTTACGGTTTTTATGTGAATAAAGTATTTTGCCAAGTCTAAAAAGTTTACCAGTATATTATACAAGTTACCAGGCATTTGTGGTAGTGTTTGCAGAACTTTCTGCGACATAAAAATTATAAATTTACCAAACCAACTTCGGCTGACGACGGCATCGACACCTGAGAATTTCGACCTTCGATAGCGTGCCATTAGAGCTTCAGAAGACAGGGGTCTCCATTCCAACAGATGAGGGAGGTGTGTACGAACATCCCAGAACCACATTTGGGGCCAGGGAAGCGACTTCAAGCGAAGAACACCATCGGCGTCACCTGCAACCATCTCCGAAGCGAACATCGGCCAGATTTCAAAGTAGGAGTTGGCATGTTTTTGAGTGTTTAGGAACCGGAAAAGCTAGTGAACTGCAAGAATACACATTGCGGAAGAGATTAAACGTGTCTCCGAGTTCGAGTAATTTGCATGGCGTCGGTAGAAAATGCGATTTTTGCCAGAATTTCAAGCCATCACAGGAAGTCCATAACAAACGAATAGCTGGCGTCTTTCACGTCACATCTAAAACAAAATCGAGTCAGTTGGTGCTAGGCGGGAGTTTTAATTCTATTTAGCTGATGGTTCATTGCAGAATTTCACTTTTAAATATTAAAATAAACGCATATGCACTATCAACTTTCTGTAGTCAATGTCAAGTTTGTGAGGTTGTGAGAAATTGAAGCGGATAGCGCAGTTGTACTGAAATTGCGTATGAGCTACTCTGAGTCAAATATTCTAAACAAAATTTCAGATAAAACTCAGATTTGAACCCAACCTGAGAGAGTAGTTTTGTGTTTCTGTCGGAGCTAGCCCAGAATATTATTGGTATGCGATAGAATATAGAAAGGGGCCATTAACCATTTTAAAAAAAGGAACAAATACATTATTTTGATTGGCCTAAAATACTGACAGGCAAAGTTTTACACAATAAGAGTACCCTGAGCATTGTGGTGATTTGCCCTATTTAATTATTTATAATTTTCACTAAACCATTTATTAGTACAGTCAAGGTATCATTACAGTATATCTGTAGCCTTTTTCTATGGGTTCGTTATTTATGTAAATATATCCATTGTTTCTTGGTGTTTTTGTTATTACCATAAATTTCTTTATGTTTAGCGACAGTACATATTCTTCACTTGATGTGACTACCTTGTTGACTAGTATTTGAAGTTATCAAGATTGTCTGCCAACAGAACCATATCATCTGCATATCTATTATTGTTAACAGGAACACCATTGACTTTGATTCCTCTTGTTTCATATGTCAGTGCTTTTTCTCATTATTTCTTCCGCGTACAAGTAATATGATTACCTCTTTAAAATTATTTATTTAATTTTAAAACTTGTAATTAACGTAGGTATTGGACACAATTTTATATGCCACATATGAGTAAAGAGATTTTCTCCATTCGGAGAAATTATCTCACTCGGCTTTGCCTTGTGCATAAAATGCTTCTGTTATTTACTTGTACCATACATAACTATGTTTTTCTTCAAACGGATGTTTTTCTTCAAACGGCAGTAAAATGTGTCATTATCCTGCTGGATTGATGATGCTAAACTGTCACTTTATTGCCATGCGGCAGATAATATTATCTGCCGCTTATATAGTAATTTTCTTCGGATTTTGTTATAAATGTTTGAAGAAAAAATGCTATATGTTATTCGGAGCAAAAGTATCTTTATGTGGCTCGGCTGTACTTATCTGCCTCGCAAGTTTCTTATGCCTTTTTCTGTGGGGTCGATCATAACTGCTTTAAGCCATCTTCTCAGTCTTTCTACTCTTCTTGCATCTGCTGTCTCTGCCTTCAACTGATATTTTGGTAGGTACTCTTTCTTCTACAAGTCTTTCTAAGTGACCTATCTATCTCAATCTTTGTATCTTTATAACATGAGTAATATTTGGCTGACAATTTAACTGGTGTCATAGTGAACCAATGGCATTCTTCATTTTGAAAATAAACTACCAATCGAACGTTTATTTTAGTGACAATATTTCGAGGAGCTTTATTTCAGCGACAATTTTTTAATGAAAAATAACTTGTATTTTAGTTTTAGAAAAGATTTGTTTCTTTGTAAAAAATTTTGCTAGGATCGGTTACTATGGATACAATTCAAATACCACTAGTTTTGTTAATTTGTAACGTTAATGTTGCGAGCATTTTTATTGACCATTTTCAATACTTTAAAAGTTAAATTGTCAAGACGAATAGGATTCTAGGTGAAAATATTGCCGACAAGTTTTGCTCCTCAGATTGCCTCGTTTCTGTTGTCTTAGAAAATAACGACTCGTACAAGCAGTCGTCGTTATTTTCGCTTATCTGAATCGCAAAAATTATTGTTGGCAATATTTTGACCTCTCATCCTATTATTACTGATTATTTTTTTCGCAGCGATCTCAACCAATCAGAAGGCTGGATTTAGTTAAGTCATCTTGTGTAATTTCGATTATTCAAAATCGATTATACTAGAGTAATTTCACTAGGCGACGCAATATACAGGGAATTTTTCTTTTTAGTATACATATACCCTATGTATATTTTAAGAAAAAACTCAGCATTGTTTTACCCTATATGTAGGCAACCAATTATACAGCAAACTTCAATTTTAAGAGTTTTAATTTAAAACAAATAGCATGCTGCGGCGAAAATAAATTAATTTAATGTCAAAAAATAGTAGTCTTTATTTAAAGCGTTTTATTGCATTTTTGGTACAATCAGATAATAGTTACATACATACATACATGTACAGTAAAGAAGAAAAAGTTGAAATTGTAATATGGTATCAGAATGGTAACAGTTTAAGAACTGTGAGAGACTTATTTTCAACAAAATATCCAGAAAGGCCTATTTTTTGCATTAGAACCATACAAAACAGTTCCCATAAAACAAGAATTAAAATTAATCATATATTAACTAATGAAATGAAATTAAATATTATATGTTACGTTGAAGAAAACCCCATAATATCACTACGAGAAATAGCCTCGCATTTTAATGTATCTAAAACCTCAGTATTTAAAACACTAAAAGAATTTAAATATAAATTGTACAAATTTTCTAATCACCAGCAACTATTTGGCGAACACAAAGAAAAAAGAACAAGTTTTTGTGAAACTTTATCTAATTCACTTAATGAAGACATTTTAAATAAGATAGGTTTTAGTGATAAGGCAACTTTCACAATAAATGGAGAAGTTAATTCACAAAATTTTATCTTGCTAACCTCATTCCTTCATATTTCTCAAATATTGGTCCCGCACAAACCGCCATTTACAAAACTTAACTCACACCCAATACAGTGCTAAAGTTTATGCATGGCTAAGAATAGTTGAAAATATGCTTATTGGTGCGTATTTTATTGACGGAAATCTCACTACAGCCAAGTTTTTTGAGCTGTTAATAAACGACATCATTCCGGCAATAGAAAACTTAAACATCGATGGCCTGTGGTTTCAGATGGATGGAGCCCCTCCGCATTCCAGAAATGCTATTACAAACTTTCTAAACCATAGGTTTCCAGGACGCTGGATAGGAAGATTCGGTCCTGTACCATGGCCACTGCGGTCTGCAGATTTGTCACCCAACGACTTCTTTATTTGGGGCTACCTGAAGTCAAAAATTTACACGAATGTTCCAATAGAAAAAGTATTGAGGAATTAAAAGATCGCATACGTACCGAATGCAATGGATTGAATCCTCACTTTCCCCCAAATGCTGTGGGTGCTTTTTGAGATCGCGTAGGTTACAGTTTAGAAGTGCAAGGTGGTCATTTTTACACTTGTTGTAACTCAATTTTTTAGAGAGAATTACATTTCACCTTGTAACTATTGCCGTTTTATTTTGATTTCTGTTTTGTATTATTGATACTTTGTTTTAGAATAACCTTTTAATTAAAATAATTTTGATATTCCATCAACTTTAATTTATTCACGGTAGATAATCTACAAAAAAATTATAACCAGGATTCGCTATCAGTCACGTGTGTCTTGTTGGTTGTCTACCTAATAGGTAGTAATAGGTAGTTGGACAGAATAATCCTTCCGCTGTACAGTCAGACTATTTAACCTGTCAAACTGACACTCTTATTATTGTGCAACAAGTTATCTCGACATATCACCCGATAATATCAAAGTACTTATAGTATTACTACTGACTATATGCCTTTATAACTTCTTTGTTTGACCTTCTTTCCTATTCTTCTTAAAATCTTCCGTTCTCATGTTTATAATCTGCTCTGTTCAGTTCTTGTAGTACCCCGGTTTCACAGAGTCCTGTTACTGTGGGTCTTATTACAGTTTTGCAAAGACTGATTTTTAATGTCTCACCATTGTGTAGATTAAGCAATATTGTTTGTGTTTGGTTCTGTTTTGAAAATCAATATATTGCTATGATATAAAAATGGTAAAAAAGGTTGAATCACTTTAAACCTGGTCAAGATCGGTATAGCAACTCTAAAATATGCAAGTGGTTTGAATTGTTAACAATCAATTATTGTTCATATGAGATACATTGCAGAATGTTACAACGTACTGAGGTATAACTTAATTTTGTTAATGTGATGGTTATTTACAATTCTGGAAAGTTTTAAAAATGTGTATGAAATGTTAGATAAATATTTATAACCTAAAAATGACTTTTGGCAAGGTGTTTAACTAATTTGATTTAATATAATAATTAATAAAATTTACTTCCAAAAAGAGTGCTGGGGGAAGTAAAAGGAATTGTTTATGTTTGAGGATATGAGAAAGGAGGCGGGTAGAAAAATATTAAAAATTGTGACATAAAAATAATTTTCCAGAATTAATTTTAAAATGGATAAACTCTGGGTATAATATAGTAAAAACCATGTTAAAAGTGATTATCAGTGTGTTTTAATACCGTGGAAAAACTATCGATAAATTTGGAAAACGTTGCCACAGTAACAGAATCAGGTGCAGTCCAGGGGGTATTTCAAGACAGAAAAGATTGCAGACACGACACTACAAGAGACAAAGCAAAGTGAGTCAAATTGAAATTCAATTCTCAGAATAATGAGCGACGAACAATATAAATAAAAGGAATTTAAAACGGTCTATAGAAAGATTTTAAAATGCATTTAATTTAGATTAGATTTATTAATTGATTAATTTGTAAACCTGAAGTTTAATAATTATAATAAATTTTGGAAGTGCCAATAACAAAAATTTGTTTAAATTGTTAAAACACCAGTAACTTTATTGAACATGAACAATTACTTGTAAATTGACTAAATAAATAATCAAATCAACAAACTGTCATTCAAAGGTTATGATTGAACTTTTAATATAACATAAAAACTATCTTTACAAAATAATTCAAAATAGTAAAGATACTTTGAAATAGACTGCAGTGTCTGAGTAAACATTAAGCAACAGTTACCCTGCAGAAAATGAGAGCTAGCCGAGTTAATTATTACATGCAAAAAGATATCTACAACAAGGTAGGTTTTATAGTGATTGAGCTTTTGAAGAATGAAAAGTACAATTAAAGGTACAAACAGCTTTGTTCGTAGCAATATATAAAATCCACTTGTGTGCCGAAAAAGGTGACTAATTTATTTTTGGACTTCCCGATCACCTATAAACCTGAAATTCGGAACAGACATTTCTTGGGACCTAAGGTTGATGTGAAAAGTCCTAAATCCAGAAAATTCAATATGACTGCTTTAAGAAGAGTCAGCTTTTCACGTTTCGATCCCTTCCAAAAGACGTAGAAAACTTTAAATTTTTATAGGAGTTAGTCCATACCATAGGAACAGTCTTTAGAGACAAAAATATTAAATGGGGTTGAGCTATAGGGGATGAAATGAAAAAGGGGTCGTTGTGCAAACATTTTTTCACTCGGTGGGGAACTTTTTTTCATCGGCGTAAGCTATCTGATAAACGTCTATTTATTCTTATTTTATTTCTTTCAGTGTTAGTTTGGTCATTCTTATCAGTTTGGTTATGATTTGGAGATCTTCCATGTCTTTATACATTTTACTGCATATGATAGTCATAAGCCTGCAATATCTACATTGCGCTCATGACAGTTCACTAGGATTTGTTTGAGTGAGAAGGTTTGATCTGTAACTGATTGTCCTTTTCTGAAGCCGCACTGGTATTGATCAATTCTATCTTCCACAAAGACTTCTAGTTTTTTTTTTGCTTTTCATATTTCCTTGCACAATTCAGAAGTTTTAGAATGAACTCTGAGCATATTCCATTTTTACTTCCTTTTACAATAAAGGTAGTATTGGATTCACCCCAAAAATTTGAAATTGAGTTTTCAACAGATCTTCACTTCTAAAATGGGTTTCTTTGTTTTTTTTTTTCAATTTTTTTTGTTAACTCCTATTTTAAATAGAACACCCGGTATATTATTACATTTTTAAATTTAGCTTAAAATTCCAGAGAAAATGTGTCTCTTCAACTAACACTCTATTTTGTACCGTTTTTTGCAGAATTTGTAATTTTTGAAAATTTCTGACAAATGCTTAAAAATTAAAAATCAAATTTTTGGCTAATTATAAGATCACTGTAAAAGGAAGTTGTGTGAGTGTATCACACCAGATTTTTTCTTAGTGTCTTGTTATTTCCAAGTCTGAGAATTTTTATAATTTCTTCTCTTGTCAGAGAACTCACTTATTCTTCAGGCAACTTGGTAGGTGTATACATAATATGTTTGTCGTCACATTTCAATATCTTCTCAAAATGTTCCTTTCACCTTCTTAAAATCTCCTGATTTATACAAGTATTATCACTCTTTCAATTTAATAATTTTTTATGACTTATTGGTATTTCCGCATTTTGCTCTTCTTTTTTGCTCTCTGTATTCTAGAATATGTTTTTCTAAACCAGCCTTGAGCATATTTAGTTTGGCTTCCCTTTTTTTTTTTCTTCATTTTCTTTCTGCACTTGCCACTGAACCTTTTCTTTTTTCTTGTTTTTCTGTTCGGTGTACTTTCTTTCGCTGATCTATTAATGACATATATTTCTCAAACTTCTTTAGTATCATTTGAACTTTGAAGTTGCTTTTGTACTTCTTGAAACCTATTCTGTTTCAACGTTTCATAAAAGTTTTGCTTTTTTTACTTGTTTGTCCATTGTCGTCTTCATTTTTATTCTTAGCATAAAGTCGTCTTAGTCGCCATCAGCTCCTCTTTAACTCTTAACATTCGTTATCTGGCTAACAAATTGTTGATCGATTAGGAATCTGGTTTATTGTTTTCCTGTTTAGTGTTATCCAGGTTCCTTTCTTTTAAAGTAATTACTCATTATTCTAAGGTTTTTTGAACAATCTGCCGTTTTCATTTATTACATCATGTTTACTATGTCTTCCCATGGTTGATATATGTGCATGTTTTTCTTACCAATCTTATGCTATGATCATTTTAATGTCTTCTTTTGGTAGATTGTTGAAGGTGTTTTCTACAGCTTCATAGAATACAGTTTCTTCTTCTACATCCTTTTGTTCTGTTAAAGGATCTACATTGATTATACTATAGTTTGGTTGTGGACCTTTGATTCATTTATAACAGCTCCTTTCTGACACTATCTGACATTTTATTAAATGCAATTTTATTTCTTTGCTTACTAGGAATCCAGTACCCAGTCTTCTTGTTTCCTCTCCACTATTGAGCAATACATCAAGCTCTACTGCTATATTTCCTTTTTATTGGATTTCCGGGATAGCTAAAATACGGTATCTCTTTGCTTATATAGTTAATTTTTTTAATTCATCCTGTAATGCGGCATTTCCCGTGCCCTATATTCTATTGTAAATTTAGATTGCCCTTTGTTTACTAGTTAACTCAGTCATAGAAGCACAAGACCCACTTTAACCTCAGTGCAGCTAAGGGAATGGCCAACATAGATAGTACCAGCCTGCCCGCTGCCACCTATAATGTGTTACGGTATTAAATGCTCAGATCGACATTGATCAAGAGCACTGTCAAAAATCGGGTACAAACTATAGGTTCGCCGGCTTTACTAAAAAGGACACAGATCTTAATGTGCTGGAGCAGATTTTGTTGCTCCGGTTACCTGCACTTAGCTCAGACGGGAAGGCGTGGTTCGAGAGTACAAAGAAAAACCGACGGCACTTACCCTAAAGATTGCTTAAAAGAATTGCCTAAGGACGCCACTCGTTTTGATAAATTAACAGCCCTCGTGACCCAAAACGAGAAATATCACAGGGCTCTACTGAAAATGCGCTGGGTTAGCTGCACGCTGCGAAGCGTCGTCCACTAGGTTCCCTCCAAGTCGGGCGGTCAGCACCAGGTGGCCTTAATGACTTACCGTATGACCACCTCCCTAAAGGGGCTCAAAAGAATTTACTCAAGCCAAAAACTGTATGGCTTTTCCAATAAAAGCACGTGTTCTAGCTTCACATTTGATTACACTTGGCTTTTTGCCACATTAGGATTGAAGATCCACAGATTGCAGGTTTAAGTCAATTAAACAAACTAAGTGTGACTATATTATTGTTTAATGAATGAAAATCGACACACACAGGGCCACAAGTTGGCCATAAGAAGGTAACATACACCCTAACTGAAAATTGTCGGGGATCCCAAGCAAAAGTTAACTTAATGACGAAGTACAATACACAAGTTATTTGACGAAATTAAATTCGCAGGCGCAAAGTCCTACAGCATGCGAGGCACAATAAACCTACAATTCGGTAGCACTTTCGCGACACATTAAATCAGGAAGCAAGACAAAAATACATTGGTAGATCCTACCTTTTATAGCTAGAACACCTACTGCGTTGACGATGACCGAAGGCTGGACCGGATCCTGGAGAAGCTTAGTGGCCGCTTGCAGCAATACAGCTCCCCAAAGGGTTGTTGAAGGGCTTTGCCAAAAGCCAAGCGGTGACTGCAGAAGGTCGAGGACTGCAGAAGACGGCGTCCACAAAGACCAAGGTTACGTCCCGCAGCGAACGTAGAACAGGATTGCCCAAAGGGGTTGAGCGAAGGCAGTGGCCAGCGGCCCGAAAGAGTGTTGAATTAATTCGAGGTGAAAACGGTAGTCCCCGGGAACGCAGAAAATACTTTGGGTTCGGCACGACGTGGTAGAATTTGCAAAAGCAGATATTTCCCACTCACTATGAGAAAATTACGTAGGCTTCATAAGGCGTCTTGGAGTGGATGTGCAACAGGATGCAAAGTAACTTTCCCCGGCTCTGGGGGTCGAAATAAACGAAATCCAAAACGCCCGCCCAAACCGGCGTCGGCCTAACCCACACACGTCCCGCGGGAACTTTATCACTTAACGAGCTATCTGCTTCGAAGCCTGCAGCAGAACTCAAAACGCACGAAAAACTTCCCTCCGGGGCCACTAACAGTGCAGCCCCGGAGGCAACACAAAACCATAAGCGTCTGTTGTACTCAAAGGCTGGCTACTTATTAAAATTTCAAATGCACAGAGCTTAAAAACAACGTAACGAAAGAAAGTTTCGAACTCCAAAATCAATAATTCCAAATGTATGGTCCAACAAGGGTTTATCAAACTTTATTTTTATTTCTCAAGGCTCAAAGCTTGGTGCAACTACACGCAGCCTGATGTCATAGCTGAACCAGCAAAATGAGCAAAGTTCCTAGAACCCGGGTAACAAAACACAAGATAAGGGTTCCAATGCACTACTATACCACGTATGGAAAGTTTTCGACCTTAAGTATCAAATTACCAACGCGGCTCCTAAAGAATACCAAGAAATATATTTGGGTTGTGAAATCGATGCTTAAATGGGTGACAATAAAGAATTCAGTAAGCCTTATTTTTGAAAGCTTAATTACATTAGGCAGAAACTGCAATACAAAACGATCTTGACCATATAACAAAGAATAACTTATCGCTGTAATTCGAAGCAATGTAAACGGGACTGAATGCTTTTAATAACTAACGCGGTTGCCAAAGACTATTTACGGGGCAAGTTCATTTAGACGCTGCAGACCAAAACCATGTGAATATGCGTTCAACTAAATTTTGCGCCAGGGTCGGCTTAAGTAGAATTTGAAGTCGCACAATCTTACACTTGCTTTCTAATGACACTTATTATTGAATTAAACGCAAGAATGACTTAATGACGTCAAAACCACTTAACAAATGCTGTAATTATACATGCAAATCCTACCAGAAATGAAAACCAAACAGTTTACATGAAAATACATATACTTTGTAAAAGAAAATATACACAATGATAGTATATCTTATATTATAAGAGCTGATGCCGCCGGCCGACCGACCGTAAGCACTGGCGCGCGCACATGCCGATCGTAAGCGCGAGTGGCGCCGGCACACGCAGCATGAAGGGCCTGCATACTAGCAAGTGGCGCGCACATGCCGACTGCGCACAAGTGGCGACGCAGCAAGTATTTGTATTGTTAACGCTGGCAGGGCCGGACGTCGGCTGGCTACCAGCTTAAGCAAGCATTTTTATTGTTAACCGTTTTTTTACGCTGGTATGGCCAGACGTAGGCTGGTCAACGCGTTTTAGTAAATGTTATATGCGCTATTAATAGTAGCACGGAACAGTCCACGAGCCTAATGCTGAATCTAGATGCTTGAATACACTCCTTATGTGTAGGTATGACTTATTAATTATCAACGTCAAGTCAAAAAACCCACAGTGTTAATAACGTTTAAATTCCGCACACAATTTCGCTTAATGCAGTCCTGCCTCCAGTAGCTTGAAATCAGCTGACACGATATGTCAACAGAATAATACAAGCGCCTTGTTCTGACGCTGCTTTTTCCGTGTATTGCTCATTAAACTATTGCACAATGCGTTGCGATACCAATTTATTCCTTACTTGGGCTTTGATTTTACCCAATCTTCCGGGGTCACACATTCACTCGTAGTAACTCTAGTAACTAAACTTGCTTTCATTTCGTAGCAAGATGGCCAAGAGATCAGCTCCGTGGCTTCGGTAGCTGCGCCCACAGAGACTTCATATGAACTGCTGTATCTCGAGGATGCTGCCTCAAGCTAGCACTTTGTAATAATTTGCGTGGCGTCCCTTTTTGCTTGGATGTACGCAGAGATCGCTTATTACTGCATGACTAACTCCCCGCGCCTCTAAACCTGCGCATAACTTGCTTTGTTCTATCAATAACCGCACTCAACGACTAAACCCTCTGGTTTGCACGCACAAACTCACGTGCGACACTCGCAAGTTTTAATTTCTAATCTAAATATTACAATGTAAGGAATACAGTTTAGTTCTATACCTAGCAGAACAATGGTTAAATATCAATGTGATTATTAAATACCAAGATGGCAGGAACTGCCCATTACAATCCTGATAATACATGTTGCTAAGGTTATTTTATTTGAATGCTGGTACTAAATTCAGTTTGATTCATTTCTTGTATTTTGTTGTAGTTTGAAACTTGAAGGTTAGTGTTTTTTTCTTATTCCATGGTCGTGCTTGGCTTATCAGATTTTTCACATTCCACACATACATGTTTCCGTTTATGATTAGCTTCAGGTAACCTTCAGCTTTTATTTTTTGTTGACTCTATTATTATATTTTGTGTTTGCTTCTCTTGTTTTGTTAACTCATTTTCAATAAAGATTTTTTTCTTAGTTTAAATTTGTTTTTCAATACTTTGACTTCCCCTAATCTTAATTCGGCAATTATGGTTCTTTTATATTTTTTCTATAGAGAAAGCTTTTGTTATCATTGTCTTGACCCAACCCCTACATTTTCTTGTATAAAATCCACAAATTCTTTTTCTTTCAGTATCTCATTTCGCATTTCGGCCTTGTCTTTTTCCCACTCTACCTATTTCTTGAGTCGATTCCCTTTTAACTTTCATATATATATCTTTCCCATATTTATTTCTTCTTTATTGGTTTTGATATCCTCTGAGGTATCTTGGATTTCTTTCTTATATTCTTTATCACATTGCACATATTCTCTATCATTTTATCCATGTTATCTATCATTTTATCCATGTTATCTAGGTTCGCAGTGCTTGTTTCCTCTTTGAAGGTAACCTTTCATCTTTACCCTTTTTTTAAATGCTTCTACCTTCTTTAAGTCTCTTTTGTTCGAGTCTATTCTTTTATGTTTAGATATTCTTTCAATGCACCTACACTATTTTTACTCTCTATTCCTGTTTGTTCTAGGAGTTCTTTCTGTGACCCAACACTGTTTATCTGTTCTTTCGGCTGTTTCTTCTCGTTCCTCTGATTTCTTATAATTTTAGGGAATTATTTTAAACGTTGCAACGTCGCTTTGCAAATCGTTGCCTATATTTAACCTTGTCTTATCTTCTCTATCCTGGTGCTTGTTTTAACCTTTATTTTGATGCCGCGAGATCACCTTCCTCAAATTTATCTTAACTAATTTCAATACCCACCTGCTACAGATTTAATCAGAATCCATACCTTCTAGATTGACTATTAACTAATCATACTAGTAATCGTGTCTCTTGGATCAACGCCAATTTACAAACCCTGAGAAACTCCATTCTTTCTTAAATTATGCCAGCAGGGACGAATTACTTTCCTTAAAAAAATTAAGATTGCAGAAAACTGTGTAACCTATTACATTAGACTAAATCCCCCGAACTATGGACAACTACTGAGTTCATTGAACTGACACTTCTTCTGGCATTTAAATCTCTTGGGATTATAGCTACATAGCAAGAGATTCTGTTTTGTTGAAGGATGGATCAGTACTTATATTATTTCTTCTTCACAGCTTTTTATGGTTTTTTGTTTTTCACCATTTCTTTCTATCCTTGTAGATCTCACTCCAAGTGTACACTTCCATCTTCCTCAAGTCTTCTTTTATATTGTCTATACATCCCTTCTTAGGTCTTTCTCTACTTCTTCGTTCACTTGGCTTCCACTCTATTATTTCTCTTACTAACCTTTTCATATCACTACTCAGGCATTTAGGATTGGATGAAAAAAAGATACAATAAAGAAGATTGTTAAAACCAAATCGCCGATAATTTACCATCATCGTGTAGGAATTTTATCCCATTTACGAATATATAGAGTTTCAAGGGTAATCTTCAAAAATAATCGAGATACAGGCCTAGAGAATGAGATATAATAAAGATTTAAATAGGCCCAGAATTGCAATTTTGTTTATTGCAACAATAAGTCACTATTAAACATTAATAATTACACAAGACATGATCAGAAATCACTGTAATTTGGTTAACAGAGGGTAGCATTTGAATAGAACAGTATCGGCAGGGTTGCCTTCAACATATTTTTCAATATTTCTGCTCGTTATGGCAGATGCATCTGATTTATTATGACTGACAGATTGAATATTGGTCCGTCAAGACAAGAATATGATTTTTCTTAAATACAGAGATGTTTGGAGGCGTTACAAAAGTTATATGCAGCGGTTAGTAGTAAAATTATTATGCCAATGCTGCTGACAGATAAGGTAACATAGAATGCAGAGAACATTGCAAAGGCAATTTTAAACAGAAGAAAGACAACAGTGCAGTGCTAATTAAACTTGTGAAACCAGTGTTAATTAAAATTAAAGTGAAATGCAAGCTTAGTGCGCTCCAAAAATGACACTTTCAAAAACATTTTAATTATTAAGAAAACATTGTAGAAACTTAGGTGAAAACAATTGTTAACGTGTTGCTAGGGTACCCAGATGTTTGATTGTCATTGTTTTTTAGCCAAGCCAAACAAGAAGCTGTTTGTAAAGATTGGCTCGCAAAAGTTGATTAATTTTGAATATTAAAAGTTATTATTTTGTGCCAAGTGGTGGTTTTATTTGAGTGTGTAGAGTTCATTTGTACGAATTTTCACCGAGTTATAAAGTGCCATCTAAGAGGGAAGTGACCTGGAAACTTTGCCCACTTAAGTCCAACTTCGGGGCTTGTTTCGACCAGTTTTGAGGCATCGGTAAGCTGAAATTTGTATGCAGCATGTAGATTGGACCTTCCTTGGTGCCTACATCCAGAAAACGGGAGCAGAAAGCTTTCCAGATATAAATTAGAGCCGTGGCGTCCCTTAGAAATGCAACCAGACAGGAATCCGGTCCACTTTTCAAGGTCGATTTGAACACCCACGGGGCTCCGAGAGATTTCCAGCACAGTGGTCCAGCTAGAGCAGACTTCGTACGACGTTCAGAAAGAGGTTCCAGCCACCGGGAGGATTCCAGAAGATAATTGCGAGGTTGGCGTCATTAAATTGTGTAGTGAGCAGAAGCGAATTCGAGCAGCATCTAAAACAAGAGACGGTTGGCGTCATCCTATTAATACAGTGCTATTCATTACCTGAGGTGCAATTGTTACTTGTTGGTAAGTTTGCGTTCATTTACGCCGGAGTTTGTGTGTTTCGATCATCTCTGTGTTTGCCGTCAATTGGAGGTGAAACTGTCACTCACAGAAAAGTGGACATTTGCATAAAAGTGTAAAAATCGTACTCAAAAGTAAATTTTATACTGGATGTTACAACCTAACCCTGGGATTTGAGTTTTCAAGTGCTAAGCCGAAGCATTGATTTTGAATTGAATTGTCAATGAATAAAATTAAAAAAAGACAAAATACCATTTATTTATTGCTATTAATTAACGAGCATCATTTTAATAAGCCCTGAGATTGCACAATAATTCTTATTAAAACTAGTAATTGTTGTAATTGGTTTATTTTATTTATTTCAATTTACAAATTGCGTAAGTAAATAGTTCAAAACAATAGATATGATACAAATTATCGTATTAAAAAACAAGTTCTTTGCATAATCGCCAGGTGGCGCACATCTATCAGTGAAATTATCCGTTTACTATTTTTAATAAACGAAAGGTACAGTATTAAATCAGAAAACATATAAAGCGAATGAAATTAGGTAACCAACAAATGGTTGTTCACCGGCAACAGCGATATGATGCTACTTCCCATGTCCATATATTTTCTGCAGGTAGACATATGAGAGCAGTGATTCACAATCAAAAGTGCAATGAACAGGGGACAAGAAGAGAAAAGAAAATAAATCCGACTGAGCATTAGCCCCTGCGAAAGCAGAAGAACCAAATCCTACCTTAGATTGCGGACGGCCAGCAGATGTGTTACTTCCTAAATGCTATCATATTCTGAAGTAATCAGACAGATCCAGCAACCCAACAATAAGATCAAATTTTCCCCAGATTCAACGATTTTTTCGGAGAAAATTCTCTCGTAAAGCGCCCCCAAACGAAAACCCTGAACAAACAGATCCTCAAAATTTCCGAAAAGGAAATGGGCTCAGAAAAATATCCCCATCCTGAAACTGTGTTTAACTGTAGATTAATATTCCTTAGCCAGTTACGACTCTCGCTATTTTTAAAATTTGTTTCAGGAGTGCTGAGCGACACGAACTCATGGAGTGCGAACAAGCTGACGGTCGAGCACAACACCTACAACGAGGCCGAGGTGAAGCGCATCATCAACGAGCACCCCTACAACGAAAGCAACACAGTCATCAAGATGGAGAGGCTGCTGGGGCAGCTGGCGCCTCTGCGGGCGTTTGGCGACTTCAGGTACAAGTGGAGCAAGCAGATCCTCACGGACGTCGTCATCAAGCACTTCGGGGAGACATCTCTGCCTATGAACTACTACACGCCACCCTACCTGACGGCCAAGCCCGAAGTGCATTACCACAGGCTGACGCCGCGGGACAAGTTCCTGGTCATTGCCTCGGACGGGCTGTGGGACATAATCTCGCCACTGCAGGTCATCCGCTACGTGGGCGAGCACATGAGCGGCAAAGTGACCCTGAGCCCCCTCAAGCTCCCCCGGAAGAACATGAAGCTCAGCGAAATCAACGAGATGCTGCTGCAACGGAAGGAGGGCCTCAAGATGAAGCCCAAAGACAGAAACGCGGCCACGCATTTAATACGCAACGCGCTCGGCGGGACCGAGTACGGCATCGACCACGGGAAGCTCTCGCAGTTGCTTAGTTTACCGGACGATGTCAGTCGTGTGTTTCGTGATGATATTACAATAACCGTGGTATACTTTGACTCTGAGTATTTGAGGCAGTGCCCCACTGTGTAGCATTCGTGTTTTATTTCTGCTGTTACCAGTTGTACATATGTAATTTGTTGTTTTTAAGGTTGTACTAAGTGCCATAATTTCTTCCATGTCTGTTCGAATTGCCATGTAATTTATACCTGTGTATATATGTAGACATCTAAGCTTCTATTGCTGGAAGAAATGTTTGTATAATATTTTGCTTACATTGTATTTGTTGAAAGTGGTGAAAGTTCAAATTCCTGTCGAAGCAGTTTTGGAATTATATTATACTCATTCAACTTGTTTTATTATTATGTTACTTACAGCGGCGCTGCACAAAAAGACAAAACAAGAACAAAAACAAGAATGGACATAATATTGCTTGATGTAGTTAATATTACATTTTTACAAGAAGCTTTTATTTTGTAGGTCACAGAAACCATGGTATGTGCCCACCGAAAACGGCTATTATAAAATGTTTATTTTCAGTCAATTAATTGTTGCTAGTGATTTCAAATTTATTGAATTTAGAATGTGTTACAGAACGTGTGGTGTTTTTTAAAAATTAATTAAAATTGCAATCTTTAAAACCAAGCATAAAAAACTGCTAATTTGTAGAGAATGCGATTTATAGCAAAAACATCTCCAATTACTGTTCTTATTTCATAATTATATAACTATAACCAACCTACACTGGCTGGTGATTTATTTTTATTACATGCCAATGATCGAATCCTCGAAAACTTGCATAATGTAATGTACAGGGTGGCCAAATTTTGATGTTTTCGTAGGGAATCTTGGTAACTATAGAAGATATGGAAAAATGGCCCCCCGTCCTCGATCTCTTTTTTCAAGAAAAACTTAATCGGCAAATCCAAAATTGGCTATCGTCTTTTGTTTTTGAGTTAAAAGCAAAAGTTGGATTTTTTGACTTTTCGTTCTATGGCTATATCGCGCTTATTTACGAAAATAGACAAACGTAATTGCTACGTTCTTCAGGTGCTTTTTTGATAAGAATGCAGTGGCGTAGTAAATTTTTCAAAAATATGTTTGAAATTCAAGTTTTAGCAAAAAGTTGTGTTTTTATATGGAACGCATAGTTGGCTCAAGACAATTTTTCGCATTCCAATGATATACAGGGTGAGCCAATAATATTCACTCCCCAGCCCTCGGATATCTGTTCTACAATTAAAAATAAGACAAAAATGAAGAATACTAAAATTCCGAAAATAAAATTGAAATAAACATTTTTTTAAAAGTTTCGATTAATCTCAATAAATTCAAATGCAGGAGACAATTTAAAATATTAAAAAAATAAAACTATCTGGGTCGAGATAAACATCACCAAAACATCTAATTCCTCAAGAAACCCTCAAAAATATTGCCATTTTGGTTAATACACGTATGTAACCTATAACTATAGTTCCTGACAACAAAATTGAAATTATCATCATTTATTTCTACAATTGAAGCAATAAACTTATCCACTCTGGTAGGTACCTTTTCTTTTATGTATTCCCACAGCCACAAATCTATTGGAGTTAAGTCGGCAGACCGGGGTGGCCACGCTATTGGTCCACCCCGCACAATCCATTTATTAGGAAAACTGCGATTAAAAATTTCTCAAATTTGTAATGTAGCATGTGCAGGCGCTCCATCGTGTTGAAAAAACATTATTGCACGTTGTTGTAAAAGCGTATCTTTTGTATTTAAATTCATTGAGATTGAACGAAACTTTAAAAAATATATTCATTTCAATTTTAACTGAAAACGGCTTTGCTTTCGGAATTTTAGTATTCTTCATTTTTGTCTTATTTTTAATTGTAGAACACATACGAGGGCTGGGGAGTGAATATTGTCTCACCGTATATATCATGCAGGGTCGAATTATTCGTTTTCACTACTTTATAGCAAAAACAGTAGTTTTTAATATTCTATCGTTTTCTAGTAGGCTGTATCATTCGAATCTACCTGGTTAAACAAAGTATCTGTCGTTGCGTTACTGTTTATACTAAATATTTAATTGATTGAATTGCAAGGTTGCAGTGTTTAAAATCGCGTGCGATACCGCTCCACAAATTTAATAAATAATCAGTGTAAAGCAACAGGAACATTGAAGCAAACGTAAGGACCAGCTGGAAAAATAATCCTAGCGAGTGAGTGAAATAAATAAGATCGGAACCGAAATTAGACTTCAAAAACAATATGTAAAACGTAAACAACGAAGTGAGGTTAAAAATAAACAAGGTCGCAAAACTGCAACAGAATTAAAAGCGACGTTGCCAATTTGCTTAATTATCAGTAGTTTACAAGTAAAATTAATGGATGGGAAGAATAATCACGGACAACGGAAAAACGGTCTAGGATTTCTATTTTAAAAGGAAGAGAGATATCAGCAACGAATAAATAAATCTACAAAACGAACAAGAAGCCTTTCAACAGACTAAAAAAATCCCGAGATCCCCTACAGTAAAAGGAATACAGGGAAGGTAAAGGAAGAAGACAGTAACAAGGAGAAACTATGTAAACTGATGGAAGAAATGAGAAACGATATGAAAGGAATAAAAATCGAAATCCAAAGTGCGAGGAATTAAATACAAATAAATAATGATACAAACAGTTTGGGAAGAAATCCGAAAAATCAAAGAAGAACAGATTAAGAAAGAGACAGTAGGAAAGGGAAAAAACGGAATTAAGAAAGAAGTACAGCACCTCAAGGACAAGATAGAAAAACAGAAGAAGGATAAAAGAAAAACAATATTATTATTAAACGATGGAACCGAAAGACGCTAGTATGCCCGAAATAGAAGTAGAAAACTTTATACAAGAAAAGTTGCAAGTAAATGTTAAAGTAAAACGAGCATTCAAGATCGGCAAACAAGCTATTAGGAAAATAGTGGTAGCAGAAATGTCCTCATTTTCCGAATAACTAGAAATAATGAAAAACAGGCAAAACTTGGCAGAGACAAAATTTATATAGAAGATGACCTAACCAAAGATGAACAGCTTATCCAAATAGCTAGCGAAGAAAAAGGAAAAGGTATGAAGACCCAAATAGACTACAAAAAATTAAAGATCAACAACATACAATACGAATGGTCAAATGAAGATGGACGGAGCTTAATACTTAAAGAAGATAATACAAAAAATTAGCAACAAAACGTAATGAACGAAGTAAGATGACAGACATGCAATGGAAAAGGATACGAATAGGAAGACAGGAAGAAGCACAATACGTCACTCAACAACAAATACTAAATGGAAATTAGGAACATGGAATGTGAGAGGAATCAACTATGAGGAGCACTAAAGCAATTAATAAAACAAGTGAGGAAATATAAGGTCGAGATACTAGCAGTACAAGAAACAAACATAAAAAATGAGAGCATAACGGAAATAGAAGAATTATTTATTTTTCAATGGAAGGGGAACACAAAATAGACTAGGGGCAGGTTTTTTTAATAAAAAAGAAAGAGTAGCGAGTTTATTGGACTTTAAGAAAATTAGTTAACGTTTAAGTTACCTGAGAATAAGAGGACCCCAAAGGAAACTAAGTTTAATAAAGGTGCACTCACCAACAGAAGACGCGGAAGAGGAAGCTAAAGAAAACTTTTATACAGAAGAATTATACCATAAAATACCCAACTACGATGTCAAAATCATAGCTGGTGACTGCAATGCGAAAGTAGGACAAGAAAAAAGAAATAGACCGGCAGTGGGGAAGTATAGTAAAAATAAGGAAACAAACGAAAATGGTCAGAGATTAATTAACTTTGCTTTAGTGAAACAACTACAATTAAAAGCAACATTTTTAAAACATCGTGATATACATAAAGGAACCTGGAAAAGCCCTGATGCTAAGACAACAACCAAATAGATCATATGTTAATTGAATTGAAACATAAAGCCTGTATAGAAAATGTAAAAAGCGCTAGAGGGGGAGAAATAGACTCCCATCATTATTTGGTGTGGGGGAAATTAAATTTAGAGATTCGCTGGGAGAATAAAAAACAAAAGAAACAACAAAACAGGTGGGATATAAGACAAGAAGACAAAAGTATAAAAGAAAAGTACAAACACAAAGCGGAAAAAATACAGAAAATAGAAAGCAAGAGAGAAGATGTAGAAGAAGAATGGAAGGTGTTAAAAGGAATTATGGAACAAGTGGCAGAGAAAGTACTACCAAAAAAGAACAATAAGAAAAAGAATAACTGGTTCGACGACGAATGCAAAGAAATTTCCCAAGAGTTGAGCACAGCAAAACTAAAAATGCTGAATAAAAAATTAAAACAAAGCGAAGACCAATTTAAAGAGAAAAGAAAGAAGGCAAAGAAACTACATAGGAAAAAAACGAAGAAAACAAGAAGATATTGTCCAAGAAATAGAAGAAAATTATAACAAACAGGATGTAAGAATGTTTTATAAAAAAGTAGGCAGCGCAAAGAAAAATTATCAACCCAAAATCGAATTATGCCGAGCCAAAAACGTAGAATTAATTGGGGGAAAAGAAGACATACTGGAAAGGTGGAAAGAACATAACCAGGAAATTATGGAAGAGTCAGAAGAACAAGATATTGATAAAGAGGGAGAGGAAGCAAAAAAGGAAAAAAGAGGAAAATAAAGTATCAACAAGAGAATTCAATAAAGTAATAAAAAAATTGAGAAATAATAAGACACCTGGTAATGATAGAATACAGAGCGAATTAATAAGAGAGGGAGGAGATACACTAATAGATAGATTGTATAAACTAATTTGCAAAGTATGGGAAAATAAAAAATTCCAGGAGAATGGAGGGATGCAGTAATCAACCCAATCTATAAAAAAGGCGACCGACTAGATTGTAACAACTACCGCCCGATATCATTAAGGTCACTAAATCACCTTAGCTACGCTAACACAGGTAGGGAAACTCCAAGGTTTGTATATTGTAGGTTGCCTCGTAACTCCGAAGTTTAGTGAGCGGGCAGGGGAAGGTGGCGCGTCATCCAGTATGCAGACTGCTTGTGCGGTTACCAAGCTTATATGCTAACGTGTGTGTTGATAGCTTGTTTCTTTATTATCAGTTCCATTTTGTGTTATTTCTGGACCTAGAAACTTAATTGACGTTAGTGTAGTTATATTTTATAGTGGGTGTATCTTTCCTTTGAACATTTTTCGTTATTTCATTAAGAAATTGCCAACAAAAATAAGTGGGCAGGCAATTCATTTACGGAATATAGATTTTATAAGGAGCTGATGTACTAAGATGTTAATAGTAAGAGAGAAAAATTAATTATTCTACATGCCTGGAACAATATGAAGTAACTCTGAATAGACGAAGAAAAGTAGGAAAAAATTCGTCTTCATTTTCAGATTCAGATTCAGGTGTAGTAGGGAAAATCTGCTAACAGATTTTAAATATAATATTATGAAAGTTTGTTAAGTATGTATTGTAGTAAGTTTATGATAATTGCTTTTAGTTGTTTTTAGTCTAATTTACACACAATATATATTAATAAACAACATTTGCATAAAAAATCGCCAATTTCTTCATTTGGTGTTTTAATGATATCAATCTTTGGATTGTGTATTTATCTTCCTGCAGCAGGTAAGTATCATAAATAATCTTTTGTTTCACGTATTCTTAGATTAAATAGTATTTTAGAACTGGCTCTTACTAATCAGCAATACCTACTTGATAGTTTAGGATGGGTAACTCTTATTTATTTTAAATCATTTTTTGTTTGAAACATTTTACTTTCCATTGGAAAGTATGTAGATATCTCAATCCATCATTACATGTATGGAAAATCCTCTGTGTTTGAAATGTTATGGGCATTTTGGTGTGGATGCACTCAGTAATATTGACCATATTGTGCACCAGTCGTAGTTCAGATAAACTCTGTAAATGCATTTAAATTAGGGCATTTACGCATTATTTTTTTTTTCATAGGGGGTTGCGACTGTTTCATTGTTTGTTTTGCTTTAATGAACATTATAAACCACCATTACAGCATTAGTTACGGTGGTATTTATTCTTACATTTTACAGCTTGAGTGGGTCACAGAGCCCGAGGCGCGGCACGCAGCAAAGCGATATAAAAAATAAGTCGTATTTTTTATAACAATAAAGTAATACAGGCAATTTTTCACCAAAAATTTCTTTATTGATTTCCACACATTTCATACGCTGGAAGTATGCATTTATGTGCAATAATAATTAAAATACCTCGATGCTGTAATGTATAACGCACTTTTCCGGTACGCTTTGTTTAACAATTGATGTAGCATTTTCGAACAATAATTTTGAGATTAATTTGTCAGAATCTGAATTTAGAAGGAATAAGCTTTTTAGTGGATAAAAACCGTTAAAAAATATTAGAAAATAAGCTTGTAAATGTGATGTAAACGTTCCTGACTAGCATGCACGATATTCAAAGCTGCATACTGGTGACGTATTCGCGCGCTGTTTTGCCATTGGTGCAGAGTTACGAGGCAACCTACTATATACAAGCCTTGGGGAAACTCGGAGTTATTTATGTCAAACCAAACTCGTTTTTGTCAGTGGCGTACCCAATCAGTTTATAAGGTATAACAGAAATAAATTGAAGTTTGTGTAACGTGAACGCAATAAATAAATATTACATAACAAATTATTTGTAAACTTTTTCCAGGTTAAAAAAAATTAATTTTCACAAATCTAAGCGTTAGCGAATATTGTGTACTCTCGCCGCATTGCCAATACTTCGGCACCTCACATACACGTAAATGATGCATATCATCTGGTGGTCTATTTATTTCGTTCAACCACTTCTGGCGTTTTATGCTATTTCTTGGTCCTTAATTTGCAATAAGTAATTCATTAAAAAGTATTGATAAATATTGCAGTTAAATTACCTGTCAGGACTTGAAACGTGTAACTTTTTATGCTGTTGTTCAGGCAACCTTTAACGCAGTAAATGAAAACCATAATGCTATTTAATATAAATACCTACGTTTTGACAAAATTCGTCGGAAGAACTAAGGAATCCGAGATTACAATCATCTCTTTAGGTCATAATTTAAGCAAATGATTTGTAATCGTGAAAAATTACCTTTGATATTTCTTCAGATCTTCAAGTTTCAGGGTCAGTAGATAACGAAAAACATTTTAAATTGCGGTTAAAAACGATCATCTGCCTAACCTACAACCTAGAGAAAGGATTGTGGCATCGCATTCGAAGAATACATTAATAATAAAAAATATTTATGCCCTAACTAGTAGCGCCTATGGTAAATTTGACATTGACAAACTCATGTACTGTATGAGGCTTTCGCGGTTACTCGAAGTATTCTCCTTAGCATAGAATTTCGGCTTAGACCGTGTAGTGTTTGTATATGAACACCCAGAATTTTCTGGCTTAATGTGCCTTGCACCTTGTGAAGTCGAGCAAAAACCCGCGCGATGGCCATGCTTTTTGGTGGCTCGTGTTGTTAATCTATAACGACGCTGGCGCGTGTTGAAGAAATACACTTGACCATTTAGTTGGTCTCCTGCAGCGATCGTATATTGTACCTACGATTTTTAGTCCAGTTAGTATATGTTAAAATGTCTCGCGAGTGTATCATAGGCGACGGATCGCTAGATGATGGCACCAAGACGAGTGTAGTGAAGGAAAAGGGGTTGAACGGTTTCATTGAAGCAAGCAAGTGTTGTTTAAAAGATATAAGATTGATAAAGAGATTAAGGTCCACGAAAAATGTAGCAAGAGCTACACTAATGAAAAATTGATTAATGCTTCCCGTAAGAGGAATAGACAAAGTAAGGATTTACCTGCACTTCGTTCGAATATGCCTTTATTTTCATTCAAAACCCACTGTTTTATATGTGGGGAGGAAGTGCCACCAGATTATTCAAACAAACAAATTAAAAAGCCACCACAATACCGCAATCCTGTGTACCCTGTGACTCAATATACTGTAGCCAAAAACATAAATAGATTGCTGAAAGATCGAAATGATGAAACTACAGATACTATTTTACATTGTATACGTTCAGTGCATGATTTGGCAGCTGCTGATGAAGATGCAGACACTCTGATTGTCCAAACAGCCTAATCGCTTGCTGCAGAGCATGAAACTGTTGTAGTGGTTGGTGAGGATATAGACCTCCTGGTTATTATGACTGGAACCCTGACGTCTCCTAATGTATATTTTCTAAAGCCAGGTAAAGGTAAAGCTCCTCCATCTGTTTACCATCCTCCAAGCGCTTCCGACAAAAGGGTGGTAGAACATATACTATTTATACATGCCGTCAATGGTTGTGACTCCATCTCTGCTATTTTCAAACAAGGGAAAGCCAGTTTGAAAACCCTTACAAGGCATCCTGATCTCCCAGTCTACATCCGACGTTTCAGAAACTCTCTTGCCACATCACAAGAAATTTCGGAGGCAGGGGAAAAATTTGTGGTGGCCCTATATGGTGGAGATTATCACACCACTTCAATCAATAAACTGCGGTACAAACAGTATGTGTCGTCAGCATTCAAAGTTAGTGGAAGTGTAGCATCCATTCCACCCACTAAAGCTGCAACTCAGCAACACAGTTACAGGGCGTTTCACCAAGTACAGCAGTGGCTGGGGAATATTCTACCACCGGAGCAGTGGGGATGGAAAGTCATCAAAGGCAACTTGGTTCCCATCACGACCCTTGAGCCCCCAGCCCTAGAGAAGCTTTGGAAACTCATTGCCTGCAAGTGCCAGAAGGTCTGCGAGAGCAATTGCGGCTGCGAAAGGGTTGGGTTATACTGCTCAAGACTTTGGTTAGAGTGCGAAGGAAGGTGCTCTAATGTAGAAATACTGTTGAGTGATGACGATCAAGACGTCTTACCTGAGAAGATAGAAGGTAATTCATACTATTACAGTAATTCTAATCTAGTATTTTTTCACTTATCAAATTGTCATTATAATATTTTTCCACAGTGGAGAGACCGGCGCCCGCCCACCAAGAGATTGAGCAGTCCACTGCCTGGAGAGGACTAAAAACGTGACGACACTCTAGAATAGCGTTTTCGACTTTATTAGCGAAGAATTAAAAAATGGCTTCTCTTGAACAAGCGCTAGTGGCGTTATGGATTTTCCAAACTTCAGAGTTATTATATGCATTTTAAAGGAAATTTTGTCTAGTTTAATTTGCTATATGATTTGTATCATCGAAAGACGCTTAGTTTTCGAGTTATAGTCAAAAAAAACTCAAAATAGTGCCGAAAAATTGAGGTTTTTTGCAATTTTCGTTGTGAAGCTGACGTCTGGTGAGGTGGAAAACCTCATATTCGGATTCAGCGCCCCAAAAAACATATAGAACCGTTGAGAAAAGAACTTCTACATTTTTTTCCTGGAAAAAACCCTTGCTTATTGGACTATGGAAGGAGTGATAAGAAATAGTGGAATAAACAGAAATTACAATGTCCTAAAAAATTTGTACCAACTGATGGCATATGCCGATGAGCTAATAATAATCCCCAGAACAAAACAAGAGCTAAAAGATATATACCTAAAGATAGAGAAAGAAGCAAAAATATATGGAGAAGAGGTGAACGAACAAAAACGAAGTATTTAACAACAGCATCTAAGACAACCATGACAAACTTTAAAGCGAAAATCCAAACTGGGAAACAGTATAATTTTAAACAAACAGACTGCTACGTTTATCTGGGCACAGAAATTAATAGTAAAAGTAATTTGGGTAGTGAAATAGAAAGGAGAATAATGCCAGGCAAAAGAGTACCGCCTCCTTAAATAAAGTGTTAAAACGTAAAAACGTTTCGCGAGCAGCCAAAATAAGAATTTATAAATCAATAATTAGATCGGTAGTAGTGTACGGGTGCCAAGTGTGGACTTTAAATTTAAGATACACAAATAAACTACTAATATGGGAGAGGAGGGTACTAAGAGCAATTTTCAGAGGAATACAGGAAGAACAAGTTTGGAGGAGAAGAACAAACAGGGGACTGTACGAGTTGTATCAAGAGTCACCAATAATAGGTGTAATCAAACAGGCTAGATTGAGATGGCTAGGACATTTAGGAAGAATGCCAGATCAATGAACGCCCAAACAAGTATTTAAAGATACCTCAGCAGGGAGAAATAGAAGAGGGAGAAGAGAAGGAATGGATCCAGGACGTGAAAGACGATCTAAGAGAGGTGGAAGTTGAAAATTGTGAAGCACTTACAAAACAAAGAGCAGAGTGAAAGAAAATTATGAATAAATCCAAGGGCCTTAAAGGCCTTTCGAGCTAATATATATATTTAACTGATAAAATTAATAACGCTAGATTGTTAATTATAATATTTCATCTAAAAGTTTGAAATGGCCTATGAAAATAACGTAAAGTTTAATATGTTAGAATGCTTAATTCAGAGTAATAATAATTCTGAAGGGATTGGAATTAAACTCACTTTAAAAAAGACTAAAATCGCTTTAAAAAGAAATGAATAAACATTAAAACAATATTTCAAACTTTCATTCAAGGTGATGCACAAACAATAATAGGTATATGCCACATTTGATAGACAAAATACACTTTGAGAAAATAACATTAACTCCATATCAAATCTGCTACAACATGAAAATAATAGCCATAACTTATTGTAATAATTTTCGACTTTAAAGAAACTTAATCCGCTTTAAAATATTGTATCACGCTCTTTAAATACGGTTTGCACAATAAAACGATACATAGCACTTTGAACCGTAAGTATGTGCAATGAGTAATACAGTCGAACGTGAGCGAAATACGACGTATCGACGATGTTTGCAGTTCGGGCTTTGGCATGCACGTGTAGACACTATACATTCAGTTTCCAACAACGTGTGTTCTGTACCACGTGCACATCTTAACCTTTTAGCATAATATATGACTCTAAACAAACACTAAACACTTTTAATTTAAATATTTAAGGAAAATATTTCAGGTTTTAAATACAATTCGTGAAAATAATAACAAAAAATTACGTGATAACTCTATAAAACTAATTAAAACAAAACCGACGCGGAGACGCGACACTTTCACTTTTCGGATACCCGGTCACAAGTGTGTGTGTGTTAAACTCCACTACCCTTCCGCACTTTTGCTAATTGGTGTTGTTTGTCGTCCGAGGGCGTGAGAAGGCTGTTTTGCATATGGGCATGCTAACATTCTGCTACAGTCTCCCCCTCCTGACGGATTAAACGTCTCGTAGTACGTCAGGTTCTTGCTTTTGGGATGAATTCCTTCGGGGGCGTCCTCGTTTCCTCTTTGGAATTATAGCGGAAGATCCCGATTCTTCTGGGGAGGCGAGGTAACGCCGCAAGTCCGATACATGATATTTCCCAATGGAATTCCCTGCAAGATCTTCGATCTCATACGTCGTGGGGCTTACTTGTTTCCTCACCTGATAGGGGCCGTCTCGTTTAGGGGCGAACTTAGACGTAATTCGCTTCTTGCTGCTGCTTAGTATATGCCCCCGCACGAGAACCTTTTCAGAGGTTTGGAAAGTTTCAGCATGTCGGCGCTTAGCATCCGCATCTTCTTTACGCCTATCCTGTTCTTTCTCTGTCTTCTCGCGGCTTTCCTGTAGAACGGTGGTAAAGCGCTTTAAAAATGGAGTAATCTCAGGGACAAAGTTTTCCGCCTCAATTAGCGCTCTTAGGTCCCGATGAACATCATCTGGTTGTCTCATTTGGCGCGCAAAAGTCAGGTATGCGGGAGTATGCCCTGTAGAGGAGCATACAGTAGAATTTGTTGCAAATCTAACAGTACTGGTGTGCTCATCCCAGGTGTCGTGGCCTGCTTCTACCAGCGTCGATAGCTGAAACTTCAAGTCCAGATTCTTCCGCTCTACCGGATTGCTTTCAGGATGATACAGGGGTGTGAGAGCTTGGCTGATCCCGAGAAAGTGTGGCAGCTGTTGCATCACTTCGCTAACAAATTGGACACCATTGTCGCTAATTACTTTCCTGGGAATCCCATATCTGAGAAATACTTCATCCAGTAGCACTCTTGCGCAAGCTACGGCAGACGCAACCTTTAATGGAAAAAGCTCAACTCATTTTGAGGCAAGATCTTTCACTACAAGGATCCATTTATTTCCGTTAACTGTTTTAGGGAGGGGTCCAAACAGATCAACGGCGATTACTTCGAATCTCTTAGCTACAGCAGGGGTTTGCAGTAGTCCTGCTGGTTTCATGTTTTCTGCTTTGTAGCGCTGGAATTTTACGCAATTTTTGACATATTCTTGGACGTAATTTCTCATTCCAGTGAAATAATAACGAGTAGCGATCTTTTGGCATGTTTTCTCGGCTCCGTAATGTCCTCCTGTAGGAGAATCATGATATTCATACATGATTCTACTCCTTTCTTGTGCAGGAACGACTTGTTGGGCCTCGTCTGAATCAGTTTCCGCATCATACCTGTACAGAACACCGTTGGATAATAGATATCCTCAATCTGCCCATCTTTTAAAATTTACAGGATCGTCGGTTTCAAAGGCGTCAATGATCTTTCGCACCTCCGGGTCGAGAAGTTGCGCTTTCCGAACCTGTCCAACGTTTGTACGTGGCATTTCGACGCTGACACCCATTGATTCCACGTCAGCGCCTGCTTGTGGAGGTCTAGATAAAGTGTCGGCAAGTACATTTGCCTTTCCTGGCGTGTACTCTATTTTTGGCGTTTTTATACTAAATAACCACGTCAAGGGCTGGTGGTCAGTGATAACTGTTACCTCGGAGCATTCTATGTATCCCCTAAATTTTTCCACTGCCCATACCACGGAAAGAGCCTCTCGCTCTGTTGTAGAATAATTTTTCTCCGCAGGTAGAAGAAGTCTGCTGCTATACTCGATGGGATACTCGTTAGTTCCCTCCTCCTGCAGTAAAACTGCTCCGAGTGCGTAACTGCTTGCATCCGTTCTCAGAGTGTAGGGTTTCGAATAATCCGCCTGACGAAGGATTGGTGCGGTGGTAAGTAGACTCTTCAGAGTATCGAAAGCTTCTTGTTCTTCCTTTTCCCACTTCCATGGTTGCTTCTTCTTCGTTAGGTTCGACAGGGGACGAGCGATACCTGAGAAGTGAGGCACAAACTTTCTGAACTACGAACATGCTTGGTAAAACGAAAGAACTTCCTTCGGTGTTTGTGGAGGTTTTCGGTTGACGATGGCTTGAACCTTGTCGTGGTCTACCTGGATACCTTGGCTAGAAATAACATGTCCTAAGTACTTTACCGACGCGGCCACGAATACACATTTCGGTCGACGCACACGAAGTTTAAATTGTTGAAGACGTTCAAATACTGCGGTGAGGTCGTCCAGGTGTTCACTAAAACTACTCGAAACTATTATAAGATCGTCCAAATACGCGGCTACCGTACGATCTCCGAGTCCGGCGCGAAACCGATCCATTAGTCTTTGGAATGTCATCGGCGAATTTTTGAGGCCGAACGGCATTCGAGTAAACCGAAATGTTCCAAACGGGCACACGAAACACGTTTTGTCTTTATCTTCTTCCCGTACGCGCACTTGCCAATACCCTGACTGCAAATCGAGGGTTGTGATATATCGTGTAGGCTTCGTGGAGTGAAGAAGTTCATCCATACGGGGCATTGGGTAACTGTCCTTTTGTGTAATGGAGTTGAGGCGCCTAAAATCCACACAAACACGTAAGCCTCCATTCTTCTTTGGAACCATTACCAGCGGGGCGGCCCAAGGAGATTCACATTCCTCTATTACATTATCTGCCAACATCTGATCCAGTTCCTTCTTGAGGTGTTCCTTTTTAGCTGGATTCATACTATACGCAGGCACTGCTATAGGTTGATGATCACCGCTGTCAATGCAATGCTCTGCATAAGGAGTCGGGTCTCCCCCTGGCCGAAACACTACTTCGTGGATTTGAATTAATGCATTCAGGCGCTGTCGTTCTTTGCTTGTTAGTGTCGTTCCTTCATCTTCTCGAAGTTCGACCTCCGTAACACTAGCTTCTTGCACGAAGGTTGGCTCATTCTGGGTTGAAGTTTTATCTTCTGCATATTCGAACTGCTGATCCGGTTGATTTGCGAAGTGCTACATATGTTGCCCATGATTTATCACGATGTCAGCAGCTTGCAGAAAATCTATACCTAGAAGTGTGCGGTTCGTCTCTAGGCGTGGTAGCATTATTAAGGATGTCTGCACGGTACGATCCTTAATACAAATTGGCACCTTGACAATCAACACATCTTCTTGTCGAGCTATTCCGTCGGCAAACGCGAGTGTAATCCTTTCAGTCGTCATAGGGTAGTCCAATGTCTGCAGGTATTCTAACACTCGATGTCCTCCGATACTAGCTTGGGCTCCTGGGTCAGCGTACGCCACACCTGTTCGTCCAAAAAGCTCTAAAGGTAGTAATGGCCTTGCGCATCCATTTTCAGTGGTAGTCCCCATCACTGTTGTGTAATTCAGGGCAGTCGTTGTAAAGTTTATAGCCCTTTTTGACGTTGAAGATCCGTTGCATGTAGTACAATTGGAGCTAATTATTTCAGGAGCACCGCAACCGTAACATCTTATTGTCGATGTGCTTGGACTTGTTTTCTCTGGCGCTGATCGCTTTGTATCTTTTCGCATTTTCTTCTGGCATTCTTCGACTGTGTGACCGAAATTTCTACAGAAAACACAACGCGGGCGATCTTTTGTCTGACGCATAGCTTCCTGTGTGGACGTAACCCTTTTTGCATCAGCTTCTTGTATGGTGCGTTCAGATTCGCGAGCTAAAGTGAGAAGATCATCAAAGGTCTTCGCATCTTCGCGTTTGACCCTTTTCCTTATTCTGCGGTGAAGTAGCCCATAGATCATGTCCAGCTGAATGCTTACAGTAGGCGCTTCCTTCAATTGTGAAAACATGGCTCTTGCGCGACTGACAAAAACATCTGTGGACGTTTTATCGTCTTGTTCGTTGGCAAATAAATCCCGATATATCTGATATGCTGGTTTTCGCGGTCCATAAGAATTTTCTAACGCTGTAGTGGCTTCTTCCCATGTTTTAATCGACGATTTTATACCTTGCCACCATGTAGCAGCTTCGCTCGTTAAAAGCATCGTTAGCCCGCGCAATGCGTTTTCTTCGGACACGTCCACACATTCTTTATATGTGTTCACAGCATCTATAAACGCAGCTACATCGTCCCCTGCAGATCCCGAAAACCTAGATAAGCATTTTGCAAAGCTTCCTTTTGATGTTACTGTGGATTCTGGGGTAGCTGATTGCGTTCGTAAATGTTGCACCTCTAATTGAATTTGTTGTAATTGTTCGTTAACTTTTGTTTGTACACCGGCAAGCAGTTGTTGTAATTGTTCCGTAGTCATTTGAACCACCGTGGAACTCATATCTCCGGCCGAAGAAACGAACGCAACTTGAGATTTATGTGTTTTATCACGATTTTTATACTGCAGTCGTTTACTGCGGCGAACACTTCCTGGCATTCACAGAAAAGTTCTTAAATAATCTTACGTTAATGTTTATAAACAAAGTTAATAGTGTTTAAAATCAACGTAATTAATAAGCAAAGACGCGACGCTGTGTCAATTGTCTTTGTGTATTTGTCAATATCACAACAATAATATACCGCGAACGCAGAATCGGCGTGATTGTCGAAATGTCTGTAGAATGTTTCTTTGGCGTATATAGTTAATTAATAAGCAAAGACGCGACACTGTGTCAATTGTCTTTGTGCATTTGTCTATATAACAACAATAATTACATACAATGCGAACGCAGACGCGACCTGATTGTCGAAATGTCTGTACAATGTTCGTTTTGCGTATACAGTATCACTTGTTTACAGTTTACAACCACCGAATGGTAAACAAACCCGGGAGCTTGACTTACCCTTAAATTCCGGGTTACTCGCGGTCAAGTTCACAACCTTTTTCGTGAACAATGGCACGATGCGGCGGCAGTTCCACTGTAGCGGGAATGGGATGACGTGTTCCTTGTCTAACAGTAGCGAGCAGCTCACTGGGGTTGAAAATGAAAGCAGTTTGCTTTTGCGCAACCGTGGCTGAGCAACGCTCGGGGCTAATGGACGACGTTCGCTGGTTATACAAAGGGATGCGGCAGTTGATGTGGCCTTAGGCGTTTGCGAATTGGCCAAAATGGCTAAGCGTTGCACTTCCAATTCACACACCACCTTTCTTGTATGATATATGCACTACGAAAGTCACCTTTAGCACTAATTTTAATTGCTGCTCTTGTTTATTTGTTTTAATTGCTTTTTGAGTTTGATTTTTATAGTATTTTTGTAAATTAACACGGGCCCACGTTGGGCGCCAGTTTAGCATATATGACTCTAAACAAACACTAACACTTTTAATTTAAATATTTAATGAAAATATCTCAGGTTTTAAATACAATTCGTGAAAATAATAACAAAAAATTACGTGATAACTCTAAAACTAATTAAAACAAAACCGACGCGGAGACGCGACACTTTCACTTTTCGGATACCCGGTCACAAGTGTGTGTGTGTTAAACTCAACTACCCTCCCGCACTTTTGCTAATTGGTGTTGTTTGTCGTCCGAGGGCGTGAGAAGGCTGTTTTGCATACAGTGACTATATAATCACAGTGTGGCCATACGGTGGTCATGTTTTCTATTGGTTGAAGGCAAAAGGATTCCAAGTTATTGTCATTTTTAACAGTGTACAGAATGTTTAGTTACAAAAAGTTACTAATGTCAAAATAACACATTGGTATTTTATAACTTGTCAAAAGTTTGAGTGCAATCTGCCATTAGTTTTCCCGTGGCCGTGAGTTTTCCAAACTATAGTTTGCCAATTAGTTATTTACGATATTCAGTATTAACATCACACAAACCAGAACATTTAACAGAGAAATAAATATTTTCATAAGTTTTATATTGCTTAAATATTCGTAAGTAACTGCTCAATAGATTATTATAGGGTTCAAAAGCATGTCCGAAATTGTCTTATTTTAAATATCTCTTTTTGTTGTTCATCGTGCTTCAAAATATTCAGTACTTTGCCAAATTACACCTATAAAACATGTATCGGGAAAACTCTAGTATAGCCCACTGGTACATTTTGACATTTACGGAATATGCGCATAAAGGAACTGTTATGCCAGTGGTGAAACTGGATTTTAAGCTATGGATAAGAGAAATACTCATTGGGAAATTCAAATTCACAATTATATACGACGATTGGACTAACTGCTTTTTTTACGGTGATGCACAGGCATTTTTGTACTAAGTACACACAAATCTTAAACTGTAGCTAACTTAAATTCACACCTTGACGGCAGTCAAGATTGGGTCTGACATGAGACTCCCGTGTTTTGCCTCCATTGCCTGAACATTTGTAGAACCTTCGACAAACTGAGAATCACATTATCACGCGCATGCGCCTAAGCACCAGTGGGCTATATTGGGGTTTAGCCCATTTAACTATCTAATATAATTTAGATGTTAATAAAGCATATTAAATTACCGAAAAGATTTCTACAAATGATGCTATATCATATGTGTTTTGGATTTGAACTTTCCAATTTCCATTAATTGTAATAAATTGAAGACACCGTATGACTCATATTTCTTCAACATTTTAACCCCCTTGTGGTATTTGATTGTATTTGAAACATCAGTCATTTTTAATAACAATCTTTCACTTCAGCAAATGAATTGTCAAATTTTATTTTGACTTTAGTAATTTTTTGTTACCAAATGTCGGTTACACCGTTAAAAAATTCTATTTTTTTATTACATCACCATGGTTTTCGCAAAATCTGATTTTGACATTGGATCCAAAAGTACCAGCCAACAATTGTATGGCCACACTGTGATTATATAGTCACTGTACTACCAAATAGAGTACCTGTATATAGTAAGAGTAGGGCAAACGATGACATTTAGGGATCCATGAAGTGAAGTTAGTCACAATTTCACAGTCTACTACATTAATAGTATGAAGAGAGATTCATCCAGTGAAATTAGTTACAACTGTCATAGGTTATAGTTGACTATAAATTATTTAGTATTTAGTCGTGGTAACAAGTTGAAACTAAAGGTGCTTTATGCCATGTAATGCACTTTTATTTATTAACTAGTAAATACAGTGGTATTAAGCCAACTTTATATTCATTTGCTGTTCACATCTAGACCTGAAGAACATAGATTGAATAAATGTACGACTCCAAATAGTGATTCAATCTTAACATTTTATACTGGTTTGCTTTCATCTACTTGTAATAACTTCTAAAAGTAAGGATTAATGAAATGAAAAGAAAATTAAGATGACACTAGTTTTCCTACCTAACATGAAAACTAAAGCGTACGCCAAATTGCCTCTGGCTCTTTCCAAAATGATTTTCATATATTCTTGGTCGTTTGGATTTATCATTTTCTCTGTCGATGCTCTTTAACCAAATTTGTTTTGTTGCTAGATTTTTGAGTATGCTTACAGGATGTATACCATTTTCTGAACGGTTATTACACCCCGGCACGCAACAATCGGTCATGATAATGCAATATGCACTTACTTCGAAAGTGCAATAAATCTGACAATTTCAATGTCACTAATTAAAAAAATCGAAAGCACACGTGCCAACTAAATTTTCAAATTCTAATGGGATCCAAAAGGGATCCAACCAATGAAATGCTGTTGCCGCGTTTGCTCTACTCTTACTATATACAGGTACTCTACTACCAAATAGAGTAACTGTATAATAGGAGAGTAAAGCAAACGCGGTAAAAGTATTTGATTGGTTGGATCCCATTCTGGAACGTAAGATCCCATTGGAGCTCAAAAGTACGCGGCGGGCTTTGGATTTTTGAAATCAGAGAGTGACATTAAATTTGTCAAAATTATTCAAAACTCAATTTTCGAAAGAATTTCATTTTGTTATGACCCGGAGTGTAAAAGACGTTTTGAAAATCTATTTT
>CALNHX010006082.1:0-53112 GCA_940337035.1 Agriotes lineatus | reverse complement strand
AACACTACCTTAACAATTGGTCATTTATGTATATCAGCTTTTGCTTGCCCTGGAGGTAAACCTCCAGATCCAGAAAGTCCCGGTGGTCCATCTGGCGAGAGACCTGGTGGCCCATTTCCTGAAAGCCCAGGTGGTCCATCTGGTGAAAGGCCTGGAGGCATATGTGGCGGTGGACCATTGGTTTGGGATTCACTCCGATACTGTAAAAAGAAAAAGTGGATTGAATAATTAGTAGACATAAAAAATGGTTGTTTCACTTTCAAAAATACATTAAAATCTGGATAGCGTTATTGTTGATAGTTTTGATGGCTAAACACAAAGTAACTTTACAGTCGGTTTAAATTTATGACAATAGTTTTTATGCAGCCTTCAGAAGTGGACGTTTACGTACGCTCTTGTGTCTTTTGTATAGCTACTTACTATTTGCGTTGATATTGGCAATTTTCGTAAAAAAATTGTATTAGCAGTAATTGTTATCAATATTGATTGAAACTTTAACCATAACAAACGAAGCACAAACGTTCTTATTGTAAAGATCAACTATGGAAAAATTACAATTTCTTGAGACTATTACAATTGCGATACACTTCTGTGCAATAAAATTAAGCACACACGGCTTTGTTGCATTTATTAATAGCGTTTTTTCTTCGAAAGGTCTTACATTTGATCTTTTAATAAAGGTGTTATTTTCAAGTTATGGTGTTTTATCATGTATTGAAACTGCCGCTAGACCATTAAAATAGACCGAAATTATACAAACTAGAATATTGTGAAAAATAGTTATAAGACTGTGCTTAATTTTATTGCACAGAAGTGAACATTTTTGGTGACATTTTCTTTTTTGGATCAATGATTCAGAAGTATACCTGTTTTGGAACTACGCTCTGGTCACGAGATATTTCTCATCTCCCCCCCCCCCCCCTCCAAGGCTATAAATAAAAAAGTTTAAAAGTATAATATAGAAATCTCGCCAATTATAAGAACTGATAGTCCATGAGCCAGGCCTGCCACTGCCCAGCAAATGTGTTTGCTGAATACCTTGTACATTTGCACTACTCCGCAGCCAGGGGAAAATATTAAAGAAGAAAAGAAACAGAAGAATCTATCAATTTACCATGTCAATCTTTTCTAGCTGTACAGACGATCTCATCTGTTGAGGTAACACAGAAAATTAAACACACAAATAGGCATCAGGTCCCAGGTGGTGTAGTTTGAACAAGAGTCCACGTTCGATCAGAAGAGTTAAGCAACGCTCTTTTTGGTCGGAACTTGGATGGGAGTTCTACGGCTGCATCTCTCGGCGCCCCGTGGTACGGCTGCCACAGAAATAGTTGCTCCCGGATGCCATAATAACATCATGATATATGTTAATGGGGTTGGAAATCCCCATAAAATGTACAGCAACGCCTATAATTGGCCTAACAGCTGTTGGCTGATTACTACTAAATAAATAAATAACACTCCTGGTTACGCCTTTTGCCTGTTGCTGGTCTACGGGTGTTGACTATAACACCCGGAGTATTACGAAAGTATAATACTTTATGGAAAAAACAACCATTTATTTATTTAAGCAAAATTAATTACGAGCAGACAATATAGATGCATCTACCAAAAAATACAAAAACACATATGAAGTGCTTTCTGATACATCAACACTCTACGCTATCGAACGGATTGAAAGTGCCACGAGTAGGATACAAGCCAGACTAAACTGAATGCTGAACGAAAATTCTGAATGATTTATTGACGTTTTTGTGTCCGTTTATATAGCTTCCTTAGTTGCGTAAGTGTTATTTATAGCTTCGTTTCCTTGAAAATGCAATTTAGCAATTGTGCCGATTCTAATCCAGGACATTGGCATTTGGTATATTATTCTTCTGCTGCTACAGGGTGTCTCCTCGACAAAGTGTTATATTACTATTGTTCGGACGGTTTGCGCTAACTGACTGTTTTATTATGTTTTTCAGTTTGTGGGCGGTCAACCTGATTTCCCTTTCTTGCACAGCCCATATGTTGTTGCCTAAAGGGATCGAAAATTTAGTTACTGTGGTTCCGAAGCACCTGCAGCATAGAAGTGGTACAATGCTGTCTAGGTCGGAGTGTTAAATAGCATGTCTTTTACACTAAAATCGCGGATGTAATTTGTCACTCGCAACGCTAATTATTTACTTTACGACACTAGTCAACTAGTTGAGCGTAGTTTAAAGTCGAAAGTTAGTTACCATATTATTTAGACTTGAAAGAATACTTCTAAAAAGAATAGAAAAATCCGTCTATTTAAAATAAATAATTCTAGCACACTTGGTTTCTACAAGCATCATTGGAGACTTCAACAAAATCACCGAAAAATAAGAAATATTGTGCAGCAAACATTAAGCAGGCATTTGACAAGGTCTGGCGTAAAGGCTTGCTATTTAAAATAATTGAACTTTCCAAGTGAAGTATACCTTCTACTCAAATCTTGCCTGTGAGGTACCTTTAAGTCAAACTAAATAATGCAGTTTCAAATTACCATCGCGTTACTGCTGCGATGGCGTACTGAATCCTCTTCTCTATCCTGTATACACCGCTGATATGCGACCTACAGGTATTATTGAAACTGCTATTTTTGCCGATAACACGGCAATATTGCCTATCAACGATTTACCTACACTGGCTTCACTTGGACAAGTTGAGAATTATAGTCAACAAATCTGTTCAAATCACATTTGTCACCAAACATAGCATATATTTAGAAGTAACTATCAACAATGCTTCTATACCATTAAAAACAAAGTGAAATATTATTAGATGTGCGCTTTGACCCAAACTAAAAAAAAATGATCTGAAAGCTAAACAAACGAATTGGTTAATTGATAGAAAACCTTATCTCGTTTTCAAAAATCAAGTTCTCCGCTACAAGGCCATACATCTTAAAGTTAAACTGAATATATGACATTCAACTATGGGGTTGTACAAAATCGTCCAACATGAAAATATGTGAAGTATCGCCCATACGATTACATCCTTGTGGGGGGCGAAAACAATCTTGTATGTAGATCAACTAGCCAATGAATCAACAATTCCAACAGTCGACAGTGTCTTAAGAACCGTATCCTACAGCCTAACCAGTAATAGCCTAAGCTTCACCAAAACTGTTTAAATAACCAGACGGGCTCGTAACGTCGACTTAAGCAGTAAAGCAGGTTATTAATGGCTACCCCTACAATTTTGGCTAGATATAGTAGCTGTACCTTGATTGAAATTATAGATTATAATTGAGCTTTTTGTAATTGACAAGTCACTGAGCACCTTCGTGAATGCTTTGTGCTGTGCGTGTGAGTGAGTTTTCATCAGATTTGCATAAAGCACCTAAATGATTAATATAAACAGGTCATTGTCACCTAAATGGCGAGACTTTAGTGTTATGAAACAATTGCCGGTGCTCAATTCTTTGTGACGATGCAATTATATAAGCGAGGATAAGGTAGGAACCTTTTGTATTTTGCACAGTTAGCTATAGCAATGCAATTAATAGTTAATAGTAAAGTTATGAGAAATGTTGCACCAAAACGTTAACATTTTGAAAAGCAGCTTTTGAATCTTTACAAGAAAAGATTCCTTGTGTCGCAGCTTGTTTTAAAATGTCTTACAAAAAAGGGTTTATTGCTGTGTGTGCCATTACCAGAGCGAGGAGAGAATTACGAACATTATAATTAATTCTAGAGCCAATATTTGCAATACAAATTATTGTGGTAAAATGTATAATAATCGATTGAGCAAAAAAAAAATATGATTAAAAATCTGGTGTGATATACGCACACAACTTCCTTTTACAGTGATCTTATAATTAGCCAAAAATTTTATTTTAAATTTTTAAGCATTTGTCAAAAATTTTCAAAAATTACAAATTCTACGAAAACGGTACAAAATAGAGCGTTAGTTGAGGAGACCAATTTTCACTAGAATTTTAAGCTGAATTCAAAAATGTAATATTATACTGGGTGTTCTATTTAAACTAGGAGTTAATAAATAAAATAGAAAAAAAAACAAAAGAAACCCATTTTAGAAGTATTCAACTGGGAAATCGCCTATCTTACATCAATACACATTACATGAAACGAAATATGGCCGGTAAGTGCTTTTTGTAATGATTATTTTAATAAAAATTACAGTATTTTGCTTTGAAACTTCGTTTTTCATTACAAAAAAAGCGAATGTTCACAAGTGGTAACTCAGTATCCACAGAAAACCCATATTTTTCAAAATCTAAACAACCTGTTTCTATGCCATTTAACCAACATCACAGGTAGGTAGAAACCTGTCTGTGCTGACATCACGCCAAAGAGCTGAAGTCTTGTTATTTAAACGGTACCGATATTATTCTAAGGTAACACTGATGGATAGATGTTCCTCAAGTCGCTAGCATACATGATTATGTTTATAGAAAAATAAAGAGACAATGGTTTTCACAATTCTCTTTAAAGATCGTCTAAAACAGTGATAATGGCTAAAGCAAACCAATTTTGTAAACAGTGGTAAGTAAGATATTGTGTGTTACACGAGGTACAACACATTATTATCGAACTTGCTTTATTGCAAAACTAAAATAACCATTCTTTAAGCTTTCGGAAACAAAATGTTAATAACATTCGAATCATATATATATTAAAATAAGTTGATTTAAATGCTGCATATACATTTTTTAAGAACTGTACAGCAAAAACCTCTAGTTTTGCAACTTTGCAACGAAGGTTTTCCGATCATAAATTAAGGCTTGGTTCTAAATTATTTAACGTCACATATTCAAATATAATATTTCAACAAAATTGATTTTTAAAATATTTAGGCGTCAAAAAATTCACTACTGTAGCATCGGAAGTAAAAATTTATCAAAAACTATTCTAAGCTTACCACAAGAACACAAATAAAGAGGAAAACAAATACCCGACTACAAAATTTCATCTTGAATGCACGACGTTGCGGAAGTTTTTTAATTTATAGTACAGTTTTTAGCTGCAATTAAATTCATGTCCGAGAAAAACGTTTCCTGTATAAATTACACTTGTATCAAATGTAGGTAACTCACGAATTGAAATCGAGAACGCAATCAGTGCCGCTGGTAGTAAATGCTTGGAGTGAATTAAGTAGGAACGTCGATGCTTACCTACTTGTTTGTTATTTTGCCAAAATGTTTTGTTAAGGTTATTTTGTAACCCATACTGAATGCCCATTACTGAAAATTATACAATGTAATAGCTGACATTAGAACATCTGTCAACAAAAGCCCAAACTGATAAAGATATATTTAATCGACCTGGACTTTCCTCTAAATCAATGACAAGCACTTTCAGTAAATTTTACTCTAACATAACCAGTGACTGCAGCTTCACAAGTCAATGTCAGCAACAAAAAAAATTAAAAATATAGCATCAGTGTCTACATTTTAATAAATACTGAAACTACAAATAAAATCTACTATACTACAGCATTCATTCTTATAGAATTAGGAAATGCTTTGAATCAAAGTAAAGACTGGTCTGGTCCAAGACAAAATCAAAATCATTTCTTGCCCAAGTCTTCACAATTAACGCTTTGGCAATTCTATAACCACATTTGAGAAAAGAGAGTAGGAAAGCAGCAATGGTTCATATAATTTCATGAGCGTAACTTGGGGCATAACTTTGGGGGGGGGGGGCAAAATCAAGACTTCACAAAATTTTTAAATCTAAATTGGAAAAAAATGCTGCACTTGCACTTCAAAATAAAAATTTTGGGGAGCCACTGCCTCCCATTGCACCTCCCAAGTTACGCCTATGTATAATTTTATTAGGATCCGAAAAGAAGCAAGATTGATCCTTCAAACTACCGACCGATCAGTATAAAGTGGTTTACACCTAAGGAACTGCTATGATGTTTTTACCGGGTTCTCCACTTTCGAAATAAGTTGGTTCAATAAGATATAACCGATTGTGAAAAACAATAACATTCTCTTTTATTTACTTCAGAACACAAACTACAAACACATACAGAAACGTTAATATGCAGGAAATACAAATACAAACAGCTAATTAAATAAATAGGAGGCAAAGGAGCTGACCAAAGTCCTCGACTCGTTTAAAGTAAGTCAAGTTGGGATGTGGAGACGCGATATTCTGGAACGCCAGACTGTCAGCCCTTATATACAGGTTGATTATGAGCTTCTTTGAGTATAATAAGTATTGTGAGCCGCGCACGGGCTATATTGTCGTACAAGGGTTGCTCGCACTTTTGCCTCGACGAGGTTTTACTTTTCCCAACCAGGGTATAAAATGGAAATCACGTTTGTTGGAGAACTGCAGTCTAGAAAATCAGTTTTTGACGTTATTCAGAAAGTTTGCTTAGCACGACGTAAACTAATAACATTTTTTACGTTATACAGTTTTAATAAAGCATACGCTTAATTGGTTTAGACACCCACTGGTTTAACTCGTATCGCTACACCGCAAATTTCACTTTTATTCGTGTATTTCGTAAAACAATACACAACATTGACTTTGACGCCCACTGGTTTATGGGTTTCTCCTCAAGTATGATAAACACAATACGTAAACTAAAATAATAGTCAGTAAGGGTGGTGCGTAGAACAAGAAAATCATCTAGAAACAACTCAAAGTGGTTTTAGAAATAACAGGTGTATGTACGATAACTTAGAAAAGTACTACTATATTACAAATGATTTTCTTAGATATTTTGAAAAAAACATGGAAATATCAAGTCATTAATATTTCACCAGTAGATACTTCGAGGCCTTATGATGCACCTTATCAACGACTTCTTAACTGACAGAACCTGTCAAGTACGAATTAGCAATACCACATATTAGATTCAGATTGCGTAATCAGGTTAATCGGATTCCACAAGGCTGTGTATTAAGTGCCACCCTTTTTCTAATAACAGTTAATAGCATCGCAATACATATTAATTACTCGGCTAAGATGCTTATATATGCTTATGACTTAGTAATTTGCTATGCTGGATCTAACATCAGGTCTACTGAAAATCTCCTGCAAAATTAAACATTCTAGTTTTTGTGCAATGTATTTTGTAAATTTAAATACAGTGTTCGTTTATATGGTAAAATATTGTTATTATATTTCATAAACAGAAAAATCTGCAACCCAAGTTACAAATATCAGATGTTACTTCCTCAATAATATGACTTGTTGGAAAATTCAAATCAGAGAGAAACAGCCTCTTTGCTGCCTCTGTGAATGTCATATTCAATGGGTCATGTTTTTAATATAACAATTTTAAAATTTCACGCTCTGCAAAATCAGTTGGCAAAAATATATAACCATATTATACATACATGATATAATCTACATTTTAATAAAATCATATTAATAATCAACTTACTGCTGATAATTGTAACTTTGTTTGCATATTTTACTATACTTGTTCCATTACCTTACTTTATCAAATGTGATACCCTATTTGCTCATCTAAAATAATTATTAACATTCATTTCCAGTTACTAGTCCACCTAAACCCATTTAACTTTTATATTAACATAGGAGTATCATTTGATTGGAAAGATTTTATTTTTCCCAGTATCAACATTTCAACAATTAATGTATAACCAATGCGTTCATTTCATTTGATTTTGTTAAAATAAAATTATTAATTTAACAGAATAGATTCCGGGTACAATACCATAGTAGTATATACTGCTAAAAACACAATTCTAAGCCTCCATACTTATTACTGTAATGAATAACATTTCATGAATGTCAAATAATAGGTATCTAAAAATGTTCCATAATGTCCTAAGTTGTGATTTCATCTCTGTACAGTATTTCTGTTGTTGTGACAATAATTGTGTTAAAACTGCATTGAAATTATATTAGGTTTGCAGTAAACAAATGTAATCAAAGAATAAAATCTGTAAACAACACAATTGGGGAGAGGAAGCCAAGCTTGGTGGCTGTTCTGTTTGCTTTCCCCAATTTAAACTTAAATTATCAATAAATAAATACCTCAGTTTTCATTAAAAATTGTATAATTTATCGGGAGTGTTCTGTATAAATTGTGGAAGTTTTATTGGTGATGGTAGTGCTTCCGCAAGCAGCGGGTAATCCTGGAGCAGTTTGGAGCCCTAGAACGGAGCAAAAAAACTGAGTGGTGCAGAGCAGCAGCCGAGAAGGTTCCGGCGGCAATCAAGCGAGGTCATTATAGCCATATTCGTCAGCTCAGGAGCCTACAGCTAAGCGGGTTTACTGCGGGGTTCTTTGGAGCCCTAAAAACATTATTCTTAAAATTGTGAAGTGGCGTCTAATTTATATCAACTTCCAGTAAGAGAGTCTCATAAGTGTTTTGTTTTGTAGCGTTTATTTACTTACGCTTTTGTTGTCGCCTAGCAAATTATAATGAGTGGTTCTTAAAGCAAAGAGAATTTGTTTGGCACAGTTTGTTAGGTTGGAACGCCATATTTTCTATTTGAGTTTTAGTTTGCTATAATTTCTGCATAGAAACGATCCTAGTAGTTAAATGAGTATTATTTAAAGCTTTTAGTTTTTTAAAATTTATTATAACAGCACCCAAATATTGAATTTTATAGCAAATATATTGAAATTAGTTCCTATTATTTAATAGTATTTGGTAGGATGTAGAGACCCCACCCATGAGATAAGAATCATTTTAGTCATTTTATTCCACTTTGAGATTTATAAACTCACTTATTTATAATATCCAAATAAGTATAACATATAAAATCATTAACATCATAATGAGATTGTTCTTTATAGTCCTTGATACCGCAAGGTTGTGAGTGAATGGCGGAATGAATGTTTGCTGTTACTGCTGATACTTAATTGCTAAATAATGATCGTGATGGTTGTCATTGTTGTGATTACTACCTGCAATTAGTAAATCTAGCTTTGTTTTTTATCAAACCCAAATTGTTGATACGTGGCACTCCACATGCCTAGAACTTGTCGATAACAATCAAACAAACAAAAATCAAACTGTTGCCTATGATGTGTCTATAGTATGTGGTCAAAAGTGTGTGGTTTATAGTATGTGGTCAAAAGTTTAATAGGGAACACGAAACATCAATAATAAACACAAAGATAACAATAAACAATAAGAAATAACAATATAAAGGAAAGTGATTTCATCTTTGTCAGTTTCAATTGTTGAAAGATACGTGAACAATTCTAGTTGTATGCTCTAGTGAAAACACTTGCTGTGCTGTAGTTTATTATACTAAGAAGCTTCAAATATGACAAATTGAAGATATTTTTATCAGTTTTGGCTATGTGCTTAACATTTTCAAACTCGTTCTCTGAAAGGAAAATTTTCAAGGTCTGTTTGTCTTTAATCTTTTTCTAGAATTACACGCCTGTGTTCAGTTTCAGCAGAATGACTACAAAATTCAATTTGAACGGCTTGTCTTGGACTATTATTCTGAAAAGTACATTAAATACGCAAAGATTGCCACTTTTAAATACAATCGAACCTCTCCGGTAGTGAATGCAACTTTTATTGCAAAAGTCGCCGTGGAATACGATTTACAGGTAAAATGCTTTCACTTTTATAAACGTATATACGTTTATAAATTCTTGAGTAATGAATATCGATTGTTTCCAATCCGTTTCGAAGTCAATCTGTGCGACGCCCTAAACACAAATTTAATCGGTGTAAGAAAATCATTTAAATGTGGAAATTTTACTGGATGTCCTATTAAAGGGGTACGTATAAATTCTCAAAACACTAAGGAAGACTTCTAGTAGTAAGACTTCGCAGTATGTGTAAAACATGTATTTAAGGCTGCGGACAGTAATATATTTTTTGTATACAGTTTGTACCTAAGTAACCAACTTAATGTATCCAAGGCACCTCGAGTGGTGATGATCTACGCTCTATTTAAATAGCATCTTTTACTCTCCCATACATTAGCGCGTTTTTTCCGAAATAAATTTCTGAACATATGTTATTGACAAAGAAATAAACTGGTGCAGTACAAGTCTTAAATATGGAAAATGTAATAGCAATAAATGTATAAGATTATCAAAAAAGTGTTATCATAACAAATCTACCGTTGGCCATTCTCTCAAGAAAATGTACAAACCTGTGACTACTTGGTCACAATTGCCGGCCGAAACTAGCTCAATGGAGACGGTGTGTACTACTCCTAAAATATACTCGAAAAACGAGCGCCAACGGATTTTTACCAAGTAACGAAAAGTGTATCCAAGCATTCAAAAAGAATTCATAAACTCAAATAGCACAAAATAATCTGAATGAGAAGCTCAACTTTAGTACAGGTAGCAGTACCAAATAAATAACGCCAGAATACGAAAACCATAGTGTATAATTATTATCAATGCATATATAAAATTACAGGTTGACAAATTACGAGCCACCTTACAAACACGCTTAGGGCCTAATATATATCTTAATAAATACTCACAAGTTGCAATACAGCGATAGAAGATTTATCGCACACACTAAAAGGCGATACTCTACTGTGCTTCCAAGAACCAAGCTCGCGAAGCGAACTGTATAGTCCCAAGGTCGATCTAAATGTCAAAACGACCGAACGGGGCTTGAAGCCACCGAAATACACGCCACAGGTGTGAGGCGGCAAAGAGTGGAGATAAAGATGGGTTGCGGTTACGCTCTATGCGACTTCGGCTTCCAGAAGCTAGGGGCCCTCACTGACTGCTATAAGGAAAACATAGTCCACGATAGAATACAGGTGAAATTAAATATAGCTTGAAGAAGGCTTCCTTACTTACCCCACGATGTTCAGGGCACGAAAAGTAAACCAGCAGTCTAGAAAATTATGTTCACGAAAGCAGATCCGCCGAAAGGCTCGGGCAACCAATATACAAAATCAAACTGCATGCTATAAATTTACGGAACACTTTAACTGACGCCTAAACTGGCTTCATGCTGCTAACGAAGGCAGCCGGAAAAGAAAAACTAAGATGACAATTGCGACCTGCGCTGCAAGCTAAACTGAGTAGCATAGACCTTGAAATTAAATAGATGCGTAACAATATGGAATAAGTACTACAGACAACGAAATCAAATAAATGCTCAGTTGAATCGCAATAAAAGATAAATATAAGCTCTACGATAACAATCAAGTCAATTTAGCTTAGCAACTACCCTTGGTAAAATATTTTATTATAAATAAGTCAAAGTAGCTTTGTGTAGCTATGTCACAATTGTAGCGTTGGTTTTAAGTTTTAGTTAAAAAAACTGAGAGTCGCACTTTGATAGTGTTGGTTCTTCTAAATCATAGGTTGCCATAGTCAGACCACGAAAACTGAAAAGTTTCCTGCTCAAAAGTTTCTACGAAAAGGAAAAGATCGAGACAGAGCAGCAGACCTGATGGTTATAGAGATGACCTGTTTTGATGGCAACTTTTCTTCACTCAATATAACACTAATGCTTGCAGTTTTTATTCAAAGGCAGTATTGACAATTATATATCACTATTACATGGATCAATGGCTCTATTCTGATGATAATGTTGATGAAACCATCACGATAATTGAAGAGAAGGATTCATAAGTTGCAAATTTGTTTCTATCTCCCAAGAAGTGATGGCTTCAATTTCTGAGAAGCTTGGAGCTTAATCTACAAAGATCTATATTTGACACCAGGTGAAAGCTTTCAAAGACCTCTTGGCTTCACTTGAAACTCTAAATCCGACAGCTTCTCCTTCAAACTTAAATTTCAAGATCAATGACTAGCTTCTTGTTGGACAGATACATCTTTTGGCTATATCATTTCTCATTTCTTCTTTTTCAGCATACCGTGTTAGGCAAGCTATCGCTTTCGGATATTTGACGGACTAAAATCAAATGGGTGATGTACTCCTAGGTGGAGAGTTGCTCAAGAGAAACAGCTGTTTTCAAAACTTAAAGGTGGCAACTGAGGTAAAGGTACCAAGATGTTGCCCTCTGTGGATTTTTCTAAGTGGCGCACCTGAATGTGATACCACGAGACAAGTAGATGTGGCACTTATCACTGCTACGTCAAAAATAGCTCCAACAAAATCTTATTCATTCTTTGGCTTCAAGTTGGACTTCTTGGGTTAAGGTCCGCTTGAAGTCTTTATGGACAGTTGGAGACATTTCAGTAATGATACTTTGGACCGACTCAATGACAATTATACATTGGTTAAGAAATGCTTATTGACGTTTCGAGAACTGTCTGATGGAGACAAGAGAGGGCTACCAACAGAAGTAAACGTGGCACACGAATTCATTTGGGACACAGTTCAATTTGGCCAAGAGAACCTGAAATGACAGTTGAGAAAGAAAAATAGTTCATCGACTTCATGAATGTTTATGTTTAGTCGTGTCTTCATGAAATCGATTAATTCCTGTGATGCCTGTCTTACGCTTAAATGGACAGACTTCCGGAAGAGATTCAACGAATGCTACCCGAAAACAATTTCAACCGCCAGCAGATTGGGTCACCTTTCTCTTGTACTTGATGATAATGGTCTACTTAGACTGATGGGGATAGTTTAGCTGACTTAGAGCATTCTACTAAAAATCCAACCATTTTTGACTCGAGGCATCGTTTCACTGTGTTTCTCCCACAACAGAGCTGGATATCATCCGAATGAGTTGATGCTCTTTGGCAGAAAATCTGGTCATGGTCAAATTTTCAATTTTACAAAAATGTAAGGATCATGCCAAACATTTCTGTGATGGATCCTTTTTAAAAGTTCAGAATTACCCGCCAAGTGAGATTAATAAGGAAAGATTATTTTGGGTCCTAACGAAGAGAAATACGGAACTGTTTTTACTAGTCTTAGCATGAGGGCAGTATATTTAGAGTTAGTTGGGTCCTTAACTACACTCAGCTACTTGTGACACGAGGTCCTCCTGCTGGTATTTACTCAGAAAATTGTACCAGCTGAGGTTCAAAAGAATTAAAGGGAGCACACTTTTGGCTTTTGATCACGACCTTCTATCTTCAATTTGATATTTTATGTCCTTAGGATCATCATACGTATATGGGGTAAGTTGGGACAATTAGTGCAATTGATCAAAGCTGCATTCTTTACGACTTTGAGAATCGTTTTTGGTGTTTATACTGAAGAAACCGGGAGTATTTCAGTAGAGATCAAGAACGTGCCCGCCTAGTGAGAGAATTTATGAGAAACAAGAAAAGGAAAAGCCTGCTTTGTGTATCTCTCTATGATAGACCTCGATAACACCACCTTCAAATCAAAATTTATATTACACGTAGAGGTTTATTCTTTTTATGACATGACAATCATATGCTTTTTGCGTGTATTTTGCAACTGTGATTAGGCTATATTACTGGTTTTCTGGTTCTTATTTATTTGTCAAAGTGAAAGCGTTTGTTCAGATAGTTCTTGATAATTTAAACTTCTCTCTTGTAAGCACTTTTACAGCCATCAGCATAAATGTTTAGAACATTTCACGAATTACATACATTCCAGATAAATTAAAGTAGCATTAAAGCCAATGAACGTTTAATTGAATATGTTTATAGAATGTCTGGTATCATATCTGCAATTGGTCAATCGACGAAAGTGAATTTCCACCGCTGATTCCTGATGGAAACTACAGAATCGATTTGAACGCAATATTCCATGCAGAAGATGTTGGAACGCTAAACATCTTTGGAAAAGTATATCGGCCGATTTCTATACCCAAATCTTAGTTGTTTGTGATTGAAAACAAAATATTGCTAAGCACACGTGTTGCTAGTAGTAGGTAGTGTTGAAATAAATTGTTGTACGTTTGTTTGTTGTATTAATAGATAGTTATTGACAGTAGTGTAAGTGCAATAAGTTTCGATAAGATTACATTAAAAAATCTGGGATTCTATAGGATTATAGTAAAATATAGGTTTGGGATAGTTTAAGTTATATTTAATAAATAATGGGTGATGGTACAGTTGAATTTGTATTGTAACAAATAATTGAACGTATTGGAATAAACGTAGTGAGGTGTTTCGGTCTTTTACTGTTAGCATAATCATGCTACAAGCAATGCTGAATTTAAAATTTTAAGAGGAGAAATGTAGAGACGCTGAGTAGCGCAGTTGGGCAGGCACTAGGCTTGCAATAAGCAAGTCGTCGGTTCAAATCCTGCGAGGACCGGAATTTTTCCGCAGCGATTGGAATCGGACTCGGTGAAACCATTCACAGTTGGGCACCAAATTAACTGTGCCCCACTCAAATCCACAAACCTAAGAGATAGAGTAACAAGGTTAACTCACCATCATGACACACACTTCACACAATTGTTGCTGAGCAAACACAAAAAGCGCGCTCCAACTTTGTATTCCGAATCCGGAGCAAGTTGAGAGTTATACCGCCAGATGCAAGCGCATAAAGTGCCTGTACACCGCAAGGTAAAATGAGGTTATCAATAATACATTAATACAAAAAAAGAAATGTTCAGCCAATAAAATATATTCAAATTGAAAAATCGACCGATATTATAACGTAGCAGGGTAGTTAGTAAGTTTTTAGAAAAAAATATCCACTTTCATAATTGGATGGAGCTTAAAGTAAATTATCAACCTTAACATATAGTAGATAAGAAGGTTAAAGCTTCTTATCGATACTTTGGCACATAATATCCTTAGTGTTATTGACGTGGTTTCTTGTTTTACATTTTAATATTTTGTTGTTTTGGTTTATTAGCAGATAATTACCACTTTTGTAGTATTGGAGCCACTGGGTTTAGGTTTTTCGTTAATTGAGTTATCGTCGGACTCCATAAATCGATCTTCATTCGACCTGATTCTCGCATCACACCGAATTTTCCCATTGAAATTGGGTTTCTTCTCGACTCTGGCTGAATTACCTTTTCTGTGGGCCAGTATTTTAGCAGCCCCGAGTTATCTGCCACGGGGATAAGCATTTCAACTGCGTGTATTAATATGACGTCGACGTTAATGCATCCCGTTGATAATACCATCTTGATAAAGGGCCAGTTCCAGTAACCCGCTAATTATTTTATCTGCACTTTTGATGTGTTCAATATAAGGCATCAAGTTTTCACTGTGTTTACTTGTGTTTTATAAAGCGTATATGCAGATGCGTTTAAAAGTGACAGATGCACCAATCAGACGAAGGGAATGTAAGTACATCCAGCAAATAAGACTTCAACATTTCCAAGTTGCCTGGGGCGTATCCTTAGAGTTGGGGACATCGCCAACAATTTGATTCTAGAAAAATGTATCGTAATCAATGGCGCCCCGTATACAATTATAAAGACTTTATACGTCTTTACCGAATTGACTTTTAGACTATGATGGTCTTAGGGCTACGACCCGATTCTGCTAGCAGTACAACTTAAGAAACAAGTTTTATGTAACTGCAATACTAAGCTTAAATTTCAATCAGTAAATGCATTGGAAAGAGATGCCAGTATTAATAAATGAATTGAGCAAGGAACGCAAAGGGCAAAGCTTGTTTTTCACAGGGTTCAAGTTGACGTTCAAGTTAATTAAATATTAGGTTTATGCAAAATGAATGGCGGAGCCGAAAGAAATGAATAGTCACAAAAAGGTTTGCGAAGTGCGTGTCAATGAAGCGTACATTTCAATATAGCTAAGCAGGGAAATTGTGAGCAATCTAAAAACGGTATAGGAAGCCAGAAGAAAATAATAATACGTTGCAAAGAGCGAATAAGAAGTCAGGCAGCAAGACATTAAAAAGCAAGTGAAAAGCAAACAGATGGACATGAGAAAGCAAGTGAAAAGCAGGAAGAAAAAGATGGAAAAGCAATTATTAAGAAATGCTCTATAAAATAATCAGAGCGATTAACGCGAGTGAAATAGAACAGAGTAACTAATAAAACGTGTTTGTGGAGCAAAGAGACCTTTTAAAATTAAGAAATGGACAATATTTTAGTTATAAGAAATTTGTAAATATAATTTGTAATCAAATTCATTTCCATAATGTACTTAATTTGATCAAAACCAATTTCCGGTGCTTTGGTAACCATAGTAATAGATTATATTTTGTTTTTAATAACGGAAATAAGAGAGACAAATGAATTAAATTCAGATTGACAATGTTAGATGTGTGCTTCACTTCAATTACATTTTTTTATACAATAAATAACCATTTTGTGTTGTGCATTTCCTAAAGTTTGTGTGGCAACGGTCGTGAAAGTTTCCGCCACCAAAAATTTAAAAAAATTCACGAGGGGTTTCCGAGGTTTCGCCAACGTCCAGCTCAAAATTCAGATCACTGCGTACAGTCAAAATAAGGATCCTAAGCCAGAGGTTTGTGGTGCAACACCGTTGGCAGCACTGTAAAAGGGCGTCCGACAACATCTGCAGCGTGGAAAGCCGCTCCAGGTCGAGAAACACCCCAGGAACTCATCACCGAGCATCGTCGGAAGCCGCAGAATCCTAAAATATAAAATTCAGCGGTTGGATTTCGACGTGCATATGAGGGGAGGTTCTTACCGAAGAAAATTCGAGTACTTTTACCGCCGCAGAGGAGGAGCAGTTCGAGAAATAAGCGTTTTCCCAAATTTGAGGTTAGGCGGAGGTAAACCAATTGCTATTTTCCGGCGGCGTTCCTTCTGACGTCGTGTAACAAATTAATGCCTGAAACAAACGATAATAATAACCGCCAATGCGCTACGATTTGTATAATAAAAACCTTTGCGAATGTTCACAATTTTGATTATTTTAAAGTCAACAACGCTGATTGCAACGAACCATTTTGTAGGTTTTGAAATATTGCATACAATAACTACTGTGTATTGGAACTAATTCAGGTGTACAGTGGTGCACCAGATCAAGTAAAATTTACACTCTATTGGGAATTCACCCCTGGGAATAGAGTTAATTGTTCTACTGAGCTAGCGTTTTGATAATAAACTGCAGATAAATAAAATATTTAAAGGGTATACTACCATTTATTTTAGATAAAGTATATAAAAATCCAAGACAGCATATTTTAATCAGTCTAAATTAAATTTATAGACAACCCCGAAAGCGAATTAATAAACAAATAAGGGACCATCTCAAGACATAAACGCCGACCTTCTTGAGTAAAGCCACGCCCATGTCCCACTAAAGCCAACCGTGTGCATTTTTGGTTCGGTCGTAGGCCCTAAACTAATTTTAATGTGTAACAGTTTTCATATTTTTTGTACATCATCAATCGTTTTGAAATTGCAAATGTGAGCCAAAAGAGATAAAAGTACAGTTAGGTTGCAAACAGGTTTCGCAGTAATTAGTTGACAGGTGGGTTAGTGTATAATTACAGCTTTATGGTGACGCTATAAAGCAACCCACAAAGGATTAATAAAATACCATCACGACAGACATAAATTAGCACAGGCAAAACTGGAACAATGTTTCGAGCAGGATCCACAATTACTAGGTAAGTAATCTTCTTATTGAACTATAAACACATGTTTGCACTTACCTTGGTCATTATGCGTAGATTCTCCCAGCGAAAGAGTGGCACAGGATTATACTAAAAAATAGGCGATATAAACTCCAAACGTTGAACTACAAAAGCACCGAAATTTATGATGGGGCATCAGCAATGGTTCCAGAATTCAGCAACAAAACCAGTAGATCCATTTTGAAAAGTAATAAAGCTGAATCCAGTTAAACACAACTTGATACGCTACGCAGACGAATAAATCTGTAACAATTAAGGTGGAGAAACGAGTCCCATAATATGCACTGAATTATCCAGTTTAAAAATCTGCGAACTTCGTGAATGGACAGAAAGCACATTAAACGCACACAACTACTGTAAAAATAAACCCCTAAACTAAGGGCAAAAGGCTTAAAGCTGTACCACATGCATTCAGTAAGCAAAACGTCACGACCAAATGCGAGTTCAATGGCTTGAGGACCACACATGAATGCACTGCGTCAGCCACAATAGCGCGCGACGAACAGCAAAAAGTGATAGAAAATCGAGGCGTAGTTTCGACTGTAAAAACACGTGGATAAGCTTATGAAAGAAAGCAAAAAACCAGATAAACTACTTTCTATAAAAAACTTTAGGAATATGCTATTTTGGTAACGTAGGGATACCAACTGCGACTTGCAGTGATCCCCATTAGACTTCGAAATGTCACTCTTCATAAACCAAAAAAACATTAACTATAGAAGAAAAATTGCTACAGAAATCAATTTAAAAGTGCCTGCAGCAGGCTACAAATAAAGACTATTACTATTATATTGAAGCCAATGGATGGTATCCTAGCCAACAGCGATAATTATAATTTATTAATTAAAAAGACAATGGAGTCGGCAAAAAGAGGATTACTGAAGTTGGAACAGCTGCAAACCTAGCTTGACCCTCCACTTGTTAACATTAAGCTTACTTTAAAAAGCACTTAAGTAATTTAGTAAGCAAACATATTGTAAAACTAATAAAGTACATACAGGGTGATGAAAAAACAAAGTATTATATGATTCGTTTGTTGGCTGGAGGTGACAGGCACTTACTGGCAAGGTTGGTTAACCTAGTGCTGTGATAAAGGTTTTATTTTAATAACAACTAGGCTTACTCCGTAGGTCACTAATATTTGCAACAATTTCGCTGTAACATAACTTGGTAATTTATAAAAACGTAATCTCGGGGTTCTTTTATATATTTTTATGAATTTGTAACTTACCTTAGCATTTATCTGAAGGTCAGGTAAACAAAAATTTTGAGTAGTCACTTCGACATCAATAAAATGTATTAATAATCTGGTCGCGGTTACATGGATTTTATCAATAAAAATATATTTATTTTTAAATTAAATATGTCTGGACTCTACCTTTTTAACGTCGTTTCTGTACAGAAAATAACTTTAACAGACTCATGATCCGATACTGCGGTGCTTTCTACGTTGCTGATCCTCTCAACGAGAATTTACGCCTTCAAGCGTAACTTTAAGTCTTCTATACTACTTTTAGAGTTTGTTCAGTAAACATAAAAACACAAAGTGGCCTTTGATTTTCAGAATTTTATTAGTTCACTTCCAACATCCATCTTTGTTTAGGAATGTACTTACAAAAGATACGAAAACAAATATGTTAAGGGTTTACTTAGCATCTGCCATAAATGTAATAAATAACTATTTTTAAGGTTATTATACAAATATTGCTTTGGATGCTATTGATGTAGCGTTTATTTTTGTTACATTTTATAAAAGTTCGAGTGAGCATTTGTGGAACAATATCTAGTTTAACACTGAAACAATGAGAAACATTAATAGTTATTGTTGGTCATTTTTAAATACAATGCTGCCTTTGTGCAGGTGTGGAAGCCTTTGCAGAACAAAATACAGAATTCCTAGTACAAAAATGGTATACATATGGCAACTTAAACAAATTTAAATGTTTTTGTATTTACTGAACAGACTATAGCTGGCTAAATAGGCTGACTCCGGTCCTGAGGTTCCACTATTGACCTTGACTGCTCAGTTAACAGTTATTAGAATGCTTTAGTTATGCAATCAATTCGACCACTGATTCAAACACTGTTTTAATTTAGTTTCGCGTTTTTAAATCACTCTACAGTGCGTGGTAATTAACAATACGACGTTCCAAGTTAACACTTTTACATTAGGTGAGTATTTTACTCCCAATAAGCATTTAATAAATAAATTCGAATGACATAAGCTTGTCAACATCCTAGTATCCTCAAACATTTTTGGTTATCACCAAATCGTTATTGTCATCATCGCCATAGCGACCAATTGCTCGTAATAGCTCCTTATGATCTAATTAACAAAACTGGTATCAACGTAACCCTTCAAATCTGCTATTTCTAAGTTATGACTACTTTTTTGAATAACACACATCTTTTTAAATTTCAATTTAATTCATATTGCAATATACCATTCTAACTCAGACAACTGAAACTATTTCAATAGTAGTATTTGCTATATTTTACTAATATGAAGCATTTTCAGATTGCAACTGTCACTCCTCAAACAACAGCTTCGAATGTCGCAGATATTTTTAATAAATTTTAATTCTGAGTGTAATGCAACACCTGGGATTGCATTATTAGGATACAACACATATTATTAAATAAATCTATTAACTTTAATAGCTCAACTTTTGCGTAGGTTAATTCTTTTAGATAAAAAATTAACAATAACTTAAAGAATTCTGTTTCTAATTCTCATTGGTAATAAGAGGTCAATACATGATCATCACATCACATAGAAGCAAACATTTGCTATGATTAGCATATTTATAGTTAAATTAATACATAAGCTTTTAATTTTAGACTTTTATTTATATTTATGCGAAATCGTACCATAGCATTAATGTAGCAGATCAGATTTTGTTATCACACCAGTTAAGACCGACTAAACAGGATATATCAGTAAATGCAACTTTGTAAAGCAAGAGCGCTGCGTTCATATGTCCATCTCTGTAGCAGGCCATTGCTTTTCTCTCTTAAATTATCCTATTCCCGCAAAACGTTAAACGGGACGTATGGATGGGGGCCGACGGTGTCGCGCATTTGCAAGTCAGAGAAATAAACGAAACTTAAATATCGCCCTCTTCCATCACTGGGGGCTCGAAAATTTCGCGGTACTTTTAAAATTTTAAATATCCTAACAAACTTTAATGTAATTTTTCACAAAAAGCGAGATAAAGACATATAAAGAAAAGTCGAAAATCGAACTAGTTTATAGCTCGAAAACAAAGGACGATAGCCAATTTTTGATTTCACCATCAAGCTTTTCTCGAAAAAGTAGGTCGAGGATGGAGAGTTTACCTTTACACATATACTATATTTATAGAGATTCTTTATGAAAGCGTTAACATTTTACCACCTTGTACAATAGTTTAATTTTAACACTAAGCTGTTACAGTTAACATTTCCAGCAGTATGAAACAAAGCATACTTTTTTTCTAACGCGACTACTACTTCCGACTGTTAACACGAGGAGAGGCTATTCCACATATGTGCTTATTCGTGTTCAGCTACTTTCGCGAACTGACTTGTTACGTTTAAAAATTTAGTTAATAGAAATGTTTCGCTGTCTTATTAGGTAACTAGTGTAAATGACAATTATATTTTAAACTTGCTTGTTTGAAAATTCTTTTGGTTAATATTTACGTATGTCAGGTAAAAATTCGTGTACAAGAATTCTAGTTTTAGCAAAATGCTAAAATTCAGAGACCCCATTTTGATGTTTCGTACGTTGAATCATTAGAAATACTTCTGCCAAGCATATAATGTTTATTATTACAGTATAGCCGAATAGCATCAGCAGAGAAAAAAAATTGCAGTTTGGTTAAAATTCTATAACATACATTTCTCTACAGCTTTTTTATGGCAGTCGAATACGAGAAGTTTTTTATGGCAGTCTAATTTCTTCATGAGCATTTGGTGCGATTGAAATACGTTGAGACTCCGTTTGATCTGCCATTACTGAGATTGTGTTGGTGTGGTCGTCATTGTAAGCTCCCGTACGAGCAGATTGATCTAGTCGTTGTTGTACACTTCTGCATGAGCAAGATTTATCGTTACAAGGTTGTGTATTAGATGTAGCTATAGTGAATTTCGAATAATTAAACCTGTATGTAATTATCAATTTTATAAACTTTGATCCTTTGGTTGAACCTATGCCACGGTATTGTAACAACCAGCAAGAAATTGCGTTATAATTATAACCTTATAGATTTTAAGTTGTCAGAAGGAAAGAATAAACATAGCAGCCCTGCTTTTAGTTGGTTAATAAAATACACATGAAAGACTGACCTTCGTCCAGGTGCCGTTGCTAGAACTTGGAGGGTGAATGTTAATTTTGTTTATTTGCGGTACGCCCGAATTGACTTAAGAAATTTAATTATGTTCGGCTAGATTTTAGATCCCCTGGTCGGCAATCCTTGATTTTTAAGTGGCTTGTCACATGCACTAGTAACATAACGATTTGAATATAACTTTCAATTTTGATTTAGGTTGATTCGCGTTTCGCGCGGCGTCACGCTGGACGCGGTACGCCCGAAAACGGCTTTTGCTTTAGTTTATTATCTCGCGGGATACGGGAAGACTGCCTGTCCAGTTCGCGTTCTCTAAAAGGTAATTTTCTTTCGGGACAAAAACGAATGTCTTTCGTACTCTCCCGTTTTGCAAGATAGCATTTTTGAATTAGAACTCGCGCGCTCTGGGATCGCAAATTTTGCATATCCCACGCGGTTTTGCACTGCCTGCCAATTCAGCACTTCTTTATTCTGAGAAAGCTGTTGGTTAATTAACACCGGATGTAATTCAACCGCTTCTTGGATTATAACAATGTAGTCTTTTCGTTCTTACCAAATGAACTTTTGCGTTCGCAATAAATGTAATTTGTGCAGGGGCGGCTTTGATTTATTCTTCCTCCTGACAACTTAAAATCTGTAAGGTTTATAATTATAACGCAATTTCTTGCGGGTTGTTACAGTATAGCAAACGGGTATCTTATCAATTAGTGTATGAGGTAAGATTTGAGTAATAAATGTATTTTGTTAGGTTTGTCGGTTTTTATTCCTGACAAACTGACTACTTATATTGTTCTGCTTAATAATCCAGAAGTGCACTATTGCGTGGCTTTCAACTCAGGCTACCATAGCTAACATTTTCGCCAGTTTGAACTTCGAGCACTACATATGCTTATCCGTGTTCTGCTGCTTTTACTATCTGACTGCCTACTTACTGTACTACTTACTCAAGTAGTGCACTAAAGGTAACATTTTCGACTGTATGAAGTAAGACAATGGTTTCCTGCGCACTGAGGTACGACTACCGACTGTTACCACGTTCGTTTGAACAACAATACAGACATCAGGGAATACATAACATATTAATATTTTTCCAGTCAAAAATTTTATAACTCTCCAAGGTGCTCCTGTTTCTGATATATCAGATCTGTTGAGTTACAAAATAATTTTATATATTACTAGCTTTTACCCGCGACCTCGTACGCGCGAGGTTCGTTGTTTGTGTATTAAATAATGACTAATTATTTCCTGTCATCCCATCCCCGTCCCCGTCCCTTTTTCCGTCCCCGTTCCTTTTCCCGTTCCGTCCTGTCCCGTCCCGGCCCGTTCTCCCCCCGAACTGTTAAACGCGCAAACTGTCAAACGCGCGAAGGTTAAATAGTCGTTAAGTTTTCTGAAATTTTCCAATTTTCTGCACAATTTTCTTAATTTTCCTTTCCGTAAGAACCTTCTACAAAGTATTAGAATACTTAAAAAAAAGATGAATGAAATCGGTAAAGTTGTTCTCAAGTTATGGCGTGACCAAGGGCATTAGGGATTAATTTTTATATATACACTCACCGGCACGAAAAACGGAGCACTTGCATTTTTTGATTAGATTTAAAATTGTATCCCTTTGTGATGTTTTATTATTACATTTATTATTATACATTTAACATTATAACACGTATAATAAATGTATAATAATAAATGTAATAATAAAACATCACAAAGGGATACAATTTTAAATCTAATAAAAAAATGCAAGTGCTCCGATTTTCGTGCCGGTGAGTGTATATAGATTAAGAAGCTTTTCAAATTGCATACTTTATTTGTTAACATTTAAAGGAAAAGAAATTTACAACTGTTGCCAAGAAATCCATATGCGTTAGCTGGAGGCTGTATCTGAAATTATGAAACTATAGAAACTAGGCATAGTAATACTAAATATCAATATAAACGCGAAAATAAGCAAAAATTGCTCATCTACCCGTACGTCTTTATAAACGTTGTTAGGTAGTAGTAGGAGGTGGAAATCCTGGTGGTGGAGCACCGTCTGGTGGAGGTCCTGGTGGAGGAGCGCCATCTGGTGGAGGACCTGGTGGTGGTGCTCCATCTGGAGGAGGACCCGGTGGAGGACCCGACGGTGGGTTTTGGGCACTACACTGTAACTATAATTGTATGGTGTTTACTGCTACTGGTACAAAAACAGATAAACTTCAACGAAAGTTCGTTATTGAAAACATAACGATATATCTAAATATGTAAAATAATTATGATTGTCTTACTCCAAGTACACAGATGAGGAGGAAAATAAACACCCAGCTGAACAGCTTCATTCTGAATGTAGATCATTGAGGATTACTTTGAATTTATGCTACCGCTTTTCTATAGAAATCGCTTCATGCTATGGTCAGCAATTCTTGTATATATTTCAGTATTATTAAAGATAAACTTCAGAGGAATCAGTGCCGCTACAATAAATTTTTAAATTAGTTTACAAAATTTTACTGCTTTGTTATGCTGTCGATACGTAACTTTATTTAAACTTTTTCATTCAATATAGCAAGTACGCATGAAGGGTATTCGGTTGTGTAATACTAAAATTTAAGGTCCTTGAAGGACACATTAATATAACTTCATAGCTTTGAATACTTCATATATTTAATTCACTAATACTGCAAATAAAAACCATATGTATTAGTTACATAATAGTTTGTGAAATATATGTACTATTTCCTTGCATCTGCCGTTCTTCTTCGGCATAGTAGTATATGGATTGCTATTATTAATATAATTTGCTGTTACCTTTGTAAACGTTACCGACGGTTGAAGCTTTTGCCACAGGTTTTTTATATTGTTACTCTACATATTCTAGTAAAAGTTTTTTTTTATTACGCCCTTCATATAACTGATTTTATTTTACAACATTATCTGGAAATGAATTCATATGTAGTTCAAATATACCGAGTGCCGGTTTTAACCTGTCCATCATTGGTATATTTTGTATTACTGAAGATATATTAGGTTAAATGGGAAAGCTGTTAGGACTTTTTACAAGTAATACATATTACAAATTTAGTTACTTGTAGCACTTCCGGTATAACCGGAAATTGTGTCAACTTTGGATTTTCAAATGAAACAACCCGTATTTTAATTCATATTTTTATTTGGATATTTCGCCACTTTGAAAATTAAAATTATTAAATAACGTTGATAACGAGGGCAGATTGTCCCTCAAAACGTTCGTTATTTACGTTATTTAATAATTTTAATTTGCAGAGTGGCGAAATACCCAAATAAGAATATGAATTATAGATTCACGTCACAAAAAAGTTTCACAGATTAATCCGTATTTTTCTTAATTTTTGAATTGGAAATAAGTTTAGTTTAAAAAAAACTATTACATATATATGTATATCTAAAATTTTCTTTTAGCAATATATTTCACTTACTGTTTTTGTTATTTAATTAAAGTCGTAATTGCTTTCACACAATGTACACTTATATGCAATAACTAAAAATGTGTTCAACGCATATTTATTATATTTTTTCTATTTTGCGTTTCTTTGACATCTCATGTCCGACATCAAATTGCTGACGATATTTTCAGCAATTTCTTGAATATCAGGCGAAGTACAAAAAAAATATTCTACAATCATTTCGACTAAAACCGCAAACTGAACTTTCAATTACTTATCACATCAGCATTACTAATCACCACATAATTCCCTAAATTGTTTTAAAAGGTCATAAAAGATGCAAAATAAAACAAACTCGTTGCGTAAGTCATTTATAGCACTCGTCTTTTAGAACAACCTCCGCTGCTCCGCTGGCATTCTAAACTTGGACTCGTACAATAAAAACAGCCTTTTCAAACTCGAATTAATATACTATTACTTAGTTAATTATATCTGCACTCACTTAGTTTGTTTGTGTTACCTACTTGTTTGCGCGTGTCTATTCTTTCAAGGCCAATGTAATTTTTATATTATAAATAAAAATAAAAGTGAAATACTTCAGTGATTTTAAATTATAGGCATACACATGTTCGTTACACTATTTTAAAGATGAAATTGTTTCTTAAAAAAAGGTTTCATTTTGCTTTACGTTATTAAATATAGTATGATCAAAAATTAATCTCATCTAGTATGGCTGTGTGCAAACCAACGCCTTTAAACTTGACTTACATACTTGTATTTAATTCAAACTGTCAAATTTTATTCTTTTTACCCATCTTATTACAATATTATATTGAAATAAACGAATCTGCACGTAAAAGTAATATAATTGTCCAACAAATAAGCCTGCGCCGGTCGAATAGACACTTTATCTTAAATCTAACCTAAAAGTAAAAGAAATTGGACCCAGTTTTAAAGGCAGCAATTTGTTCTTTCATAGCCATACTAGATGAGATTGATCTTTGATCATACTTTAGTTCCTCGAGGCAGTTTGTTTTCGAATATGGTTTTGCCGCAAGCGCCGCTCTTGGCGTGGCGTAATATTTAGATATTTCCCAGAAAACATCCATCTTCGAAATTGACACCTGCGAAGTATTGCTCGGTGCGGTCATTCTTTTGATAGTGAGCCGTGGTCAAGAACGGCTAGACGCGAAACAATTTATTTAAAAGCCCCCTCCGGGGATTTGGCATAGTTTTAATAAACATGCTATTGAATCTTCGAGTTTCTGTAACAATTGAGGTATGCACAGCGGCATCTCTCCAAGCACGTTCAGGCCGATTTCTAGCTGTGGTGGGACTTTTCTTTTTAGTTTTAAAGATACTAACCCAACATCAGTTTTATTATAACTCAAAGCCATTACGCCATCTCTGAACTTGATTTCCGACGAGCTTAGAGGGTAAATCCGCTCCCAAAAGTTGTACCGAAAGAATCCCTAACAAAATACGTTCTACTTTATCAAAACTAAAAAACCAAACTTTCTAAAACTAGAAACAGAAAATAGCTAAAAAGGCATTTACTGCTAATTTTTAAATGAAAACTAATTAATCTATATCGTAAAGCGTAAGTTACCAGAACTAAATTTTCAAAGATACTCAAATTACTTAAATTCGAAGTATAAACGTATGCAACCCCTACTTAATAATTCTAAAAAAAATTAGAAATTCTATAACGTTAAAGAAAAAGGAATAGTTTTTCTTGTCACCTTGATTTGAAAGTGACAACTTCTGTCGTTTGTTATGAGATTCTCTGTTAGCCAAAGTAAAAGTTCAGTTCCCTTGTTGTTTTTTAATGACAGCGGGCGGGATTATAATACATTATCTCCCATTTCCATTATAGACGGGAGGAATATGTTTAATAACAGACTTAATAGAATGTTAACTTTTTATATATTTTTGAAGAAAATCATATGTATAACCCAGCAATAGTGTCATTTCCTCGTTTGGTTGATTACTGCTCTCGCTGACGCTCTAGCATTAAACTACGTAGGTGGGCTAAAAAATAATGCACACATGCTTGCAGAACGCGAACACGGTGACCTACAGAGACGCTCACGGTTGTATTCGGAAGCTGCATCCTTCCTTTATACGAATGCCAAGTTTGAAGGAATTTTGTTTACCAATTCGTTTTTTAGTAGAGGAAGTATGGAATACGACTTCAACAGCGCGCGGTTAAAGAATTTTTAACTGCTGAAAACGTGATTCCTACTGAGATGAATCTCCGTTTAAAGGCATTTCTGGTGACGGTACAATTGATAGCGGTACGCGACATTTGGGCGCCGCCGTTTGGGCGCCATACTTTTGACCGCCGGACGTATGGGCGCCAGTAGTATACATTTTTAAATAGTTTGAAGCTTCTAATAATGTTGCTTAATTATTTTTAATTATTTCACATGTCTTCTTGTAATTGTGGTAGATTATATTGTAGTTCTACTTTTTATTATGTGAGTATATGTATACTACTTAAGTAACTGTAACCTGATTTTAGTTGTTATATAATAAATAATTTCTATGACGATGATATTTGTTTTAATTTTCTGGAATGGTTTAATATTATAAATGCAGAAGTTTTCATTTTTACCTAAGCCGTAAGTTGATTGTGTTACATTTTGTGGAGTAATTGTAAATTTACTTAAATAGATACATCTATATCAAATCTATTACACCGTGAACAATGCCATTTGAAATTGCTTGCAAAAAATTATATTTACGATAAATAACAGAAGAATCGTGGACTCTTTTTAATATTTCTAAATTTTGGCGCCCAAATGTCCAGCGCCCAATCGGCGAGGCCCAAAAGTCCCATCGCCCAAATGGCCGGCGCCCAAACGGCGGCGCCCAGACGGCGGCGCCCAAATGTCCTGCTTCGGTTGGTAGGACTAATGAATCGATGTGTAATAACATTTTGTGGTTGCGAGCTCGGAAAAGTCGTATTTGATGACGAAAAACACAGCGGACGTCCGATCACTGCCACAGACGATGAACATCGCAAACGCGTCGACAATTTGATCCAAAATGACCGTCGGTTGTAATAAACTTTTGAGTGATTTGCCGTTTATTTTGGACCAAATTGTCGACGCGTTTGCGATGTTCATCGTCTGTGGCAGTGATCGAATGTCCGCTGTGTTTTTCGTCATCAAATACGGCTTTTCCGAGCTCGCAACCACAAAATGTTATTACCCATCGATTTACAGTAGTGCTATCAACAGTATCGTCACCATAAACGGCCTTTAAACGGCGATGAATCTCAGTAGGTATCACGTTTTCAGCAGTGAAAAACTCTTTAACCGCGAGCTGTTTAAGTCGCGTTGACATAGCACGATAACACGTCTCCATACTTCTGCTACTAAAAAACGAACTGGTGAAAGAAACTCATTCAAACTTGGCATGCGCATAACGGAAGGATGCACCTTACGAATACAACCATGTGCGTCTCTGTAGGTCATTGCGTTCGCGTTCTACAAGCATGTGTGCATTACTTTTCAGCCCACCCACGTACATCCGCCTGAGCAAATGATACACTTTCCTTTCTAGTAATTCAAATGTAGTTCTGACATTATTAACCTTCTCTTTCACTGATTTCACTCTGTTTGCTAAGTTGTCGAAGCATTCTAACTCCGTCAGTCAACTGATTTAATTTCAACTTCTGGCAACCATTGCATTTTATGTTATTCTAGATCTGCTTAGCATACCGAAGGGTAAATATAGTAAATCACTGCACACACTAAAGATCGCGGTGCTGTACAAAAGAAGCTGACTTGTTGCGACCGGAAAAGACGAAAATCACTGCACGAACTAAAAATCACAGTACGCTACAAATAAAAACTGTCGGTACAGCACATATGGAACCTACGTCTGAGTCCCGGAGCACCCTGGGCTGCAAGAGCGTTCGATATTTAAAACTGCATTCGGGAAGCGGTAAATTATAGCGGCAGTGGACTGCATGGCGGAAGTTTGCAATCTCCAAAGCGCGAAAGCGGATTAATCAAGGCTCTCATTGCGACAGCTAGTTTTTCTTGAGGAAGTGCGTTTACCATTTACCGCTTTATTGCAAGCCGTATGCACGCCTTTCATTCACCGTCTAGGGATTTCGAGCATCATATTTGGCAAAGCACAACACCTTGGTCATTGGGATCTTCTTTCCCGCATCCAATAAGTAACCCGTACAGCAGCCATTCGCTGGATCTAAGGCAGCAGCTCTAAATATCTAAAGGCGATATGTTCTTATTATTTTTAAGCGATTACAATATACAGTGAAGTGGTCATTTATTTGACAAGTGCCCCCCTTTAAAAAACTTAGTTTAGCTAGTCACGTAATCAACGATTAAGTTAACCATACTCTTTACCTAAGTCACTTAATTAAGAATTCGGGCATTTGCTACCGTAAACAATTTAATTAATGGTACCATTTGGCTAAGTCACATAATGAAGAATTTGGGCATTTGCTACAGTCAATAATTAAATATTACAGTTGTAATCAGTTATGATAGAATTTAAGTAATATTACTAACCCTTTCGTTCTGTTTAGTTTATGCCAAATACCTAAGTGCTTATATTTATATTTAATATACTCAAATTAAAAGTTGTACTTTTCATTTCATATATGATGTTGCATGCGATTTTATTATATGATGAGTTTTGGTGTTAGAGAGTTTAGCAGCTGCAAGAAATTCAATTAAGGTAAGATCGTTGGAGCTGTACACTGATCGTGGCATAACAGCACTGTTGACAGCTCCAAAGGATAGTTTCCATTTCTACTTTTAAGAAATCGTCGTGTATTACTAATCTCAAAGGCGGTGGCGCTTAAAGTATTACTACATTCATTTAAATTAACAGGTCGTTGCCATAATTAACAATTAAAGAAATGAACTTCGCTCTCCTGACGAGTTAGCCGGCAATTTTTGTTGCAGGACGTCATAACGTCGTTCGGGCAAACGATCCTTTTCAATATGTGACAAAATGTTTATGTCGTAATTTGATTTTCGCCTGTAACAAATTCTAATAACGTTCCAAATCTCAGAAGATCAATATGTAGTAAATTCAAGCTACATTACTTGCAAACTGTCTTGAACATATAATGTAAATGTGTTATATACAGAGTCTCACAGCATGCACATCATACATAAGAAAACACCAATGGTAAATTGCATACTCTTTTTCTAGCAATGATTTACCGATGTAGATTTCTCTGTGTTAATTATATTGTAATTCTCCATTCGTTTTCGCTTTCTGCAATTTTATATTACTATAAAAATTAATGAACTTCCGCATATTGCGCAAGCCATCAAATATATTGCATACTGATTTTAACGTATCGACTGTGTCTTTTCGGGTCTTTATTCATTTTCTATTATGTAGAGCAATAGTTAAAAAAAATTATTCGAATACGAAATCTCAGACATTACCAAGTTTTAAAATATAAGAAGAGTGAAAAGTTTCAACTAATAAAATAGTTCCTAACTTATATCACATATTTACACCTGCATGTATTTACCATAGCTATTACTTAGTTCACTACAATTGTCATACCATTAACTTTTGATTTCAATATTACTGAAAATCTTCTCACTCCAGCTACCGATGAGCTGCTCTAACAACATTACTGAAAAATCAAACCAGTTAGTTGTTTTTTTAAATTTTATTGGTCACTTTTATACAGACAGACTTATTGGTAACGTGGCATAAAATCGGCATCACATCTTAGTCGGCACCTAAAGCATTAAACAATATATATATTTAAGCGGCATAAAATAGAATAGAAATAAGTACACTAAAATTGGCATTTTAAAAGAGTTTCATTTAATTTTCATAATACTTTAATTGCAATAAGTTTAACTTTCAACGTGAAAATACTTGTTATTCTGATAGGGATAAATTGTTTGCCATATTTTGAAAATGCATAAATTAGAGCATTAAGAACTTACTACTGCCAGATGGCGGGGGTCCCGGTGGTGGAGCACCATCTGGTGGAGGAAATGGTGGAGAAGCGCCTCCAGGTGGAGGACCTTGTGGTTGACCCTGAACACTAAGCTGTAAGGCATATTTAAAATATTAGGCTAAGAATTATGGATTCTAAAACACTAAACTGGAAAAGAGTTTGAGGAACACGGCCAACTGTTATGTTTTTATTGATTTAATAACTGCCAATAATAAAGCAAAAGAGAAAATCGAAACTCACCCCAAGAACAAATACAAGAACGAGAGCAAATATCCACCTGAAGCACTTCATTGCCAATGTAAAGGCTTCAAATTCATTCCAATTTATAGCAGAAATATTCTATTGAAATAGTGCTACCGTAAAATAATGTTTCCGCTTGAAGACGCATTTCAATGTTTAAAAGTAAAGTGCGTCATGGCATTTAAATAACAATCTGACGCTGTTTGTGAATTATATGGGTAATAATAGTATAAACTAGTTAAAGCTTGTATAAAATTGTTGTCTGCGCCGTTACATAATTATTCGGTGCAATTGCAGCTACTTTTAGTATTTTTCTTTGAAAGTGGATCTACATTTCTTTTTATCTGTAATTAGTACTTTGAAAATTATTTTTATTATAAACTATTCTACTGCATGACCATGGTATGAGCCATTAGTCCTTGTTTCAGCCTTCAGTCTCCAATAACGATTATAAAAATAACAAGCAGTTAAAATTATAAGATCTGAATTATCTGCAAATGTTAGGTTACTCAATCCACTGCTTTGGTTTTTGCAAGCAATGCTACTTCGTGCTTTCAGTAACGTTACTTTCAACTATCGATAATATTAAATGTGTATGCGCGGGCTCCAAACCTATGTGAACTACTCGTACAAATCTCTAGACAGATTATTGCAATTAGTGTTCGACAAATAAATACGCCTTTTAGTAGTTATTACTACAAATTTTCCTTTTTGTGATACTTAATACTGTACTACTCTTAAATAGTATAGCCTTAGATACCTCTCACTGTCGGCAAAATTATGGTGTGAATAAGAGGTAGCGGTTCATAACGTTACAAAAAATTCATTAATTTAATACGCAAAGGGGGCCAGTCGTTATACACATCGTAAACACAAATCTACCTACCAAAACAAATCACCATCTATCTTCGAAGCCTCTTACTACAATTTAAATCCTAAACGAACACGATCAGGTGCGTAGAGGGTCGTAGCATAAATACACAAAGAAAATATAGCAGCAACAGTAAATAGAATTTTAATATCACAAAAAATTTAACAATTACCAATGTAATCGTATAAGAAATACTAACAACAGCTCAGATAAAACCTGGCACAACATCACATATTTGGCAAAAACAACCAATTAAAAGCGCTCACGCCAGCAATCAAATTGACATCTGGATGCCATGCAAACGTCCAGTTTAATGTAGAAATGGAACCCACTTGAACCGGCTTGTAAACTGTTAAAATGGAAATTACAATATGCCGGGTGCTGAGGTCACTCTGCGCGAAGGGTTTCGTACCATACATGCTTTGTAAGGGGCTAGTTTGTGTCACCTTGTTATTTGAACGATTATTCTGCTAGGTATAGAACTAGGTTGTATTTCTTACATTGTAATATTTAGGTTAAAACATATTATGCACTTAAAACATGCAACGAGTGTTTCGCACAACATATTGTGCGGAGAAAACCAGCTGATTCAGTTGTTGCGGCTATTAATAGAGCAAAGTAAGTGCGCGAAAGAGTAGGCGACCGGTGCGTTTCGTTCAAACAAAAGGGACGCCAAGCGGAACATTAAAGTGCGATTGAGTGTTGACCTGCGTTGAGAGCAGTCGACGCCTCGTTATTATTAAACCGAAGACAGCTTCGACAGCAGATATCCATCTTGGAAACAACATCGAGGTAGTGATTCTTCTTCATAGCCGAAAGTCGTTATTCTAGTTTCAAAGAAGCAGTCAACCTTGTCAATGTACGAAACCATTTGGAGCAACACTAACGTAAGGTTAGTTCCTACAAATAATTTCCACGATCAATTGCATGATCCAGGAAACTGTGGGAGCAGAATTAAAAAGGGATTGCAACAGATTGCGCAATAGCTTCGACAAACAATTACTCAAAGCAATCAGCGCTTACTTGCTGAATCAGAGCGTCAGTACGAAGCGCTTGCAATATCCTACTGACGTATCACGTCACTGATTTCAAGCGACCGAAGGTACTAAGTGAACTTGTCTGAGAAATTTAGTTTTGGACTTGGCGTTGATAATTAACAAATTACACCTACACTTAAAAAGTGTATTCAAGCATGTAGAATTAGCATTAAGCTAGTGGACATTTTTTAGCTACTGTTGATAGCTTATAACATTTCTATATTAACATTGTGTGACCTTTTTATGTATTTTCATTCATGTATGTTCTTTTCCAGAGTATATGTATTTTTATGTAAATTGTATGGTTTTGATTCCTAGCTGGATTTGCATGTATGTTTACAGAATTATAAGTGATAACAGCAGACCGGGATAATCTATATTGACATCCCTTAACCATACTGAGTCTGGTGCTTCTACAACTGGGCTAACTAGCAAGCAAAGGGCAATCTAAGTTTATAGTAAAGTATAGGGCTTAATAGAAGTACTCTTACAGCTTTCAGCTATCCATATGTTATAACGCATATGCGTCAATAATGCTATAAATTACGTTATTACGTGCCCTTTTATACTTAAAGGCATTTGTTTCGAATCAATCTCTAAAATGCAAAGTGCATGTACTTACTGTAGTTTCTTCAAACGCTCTCGGAAGCAGTCGCCAGGTTATGAGTAATTCGACGAGTTTTTTTAATACATTTGCGATGAAATTGGTTTAGTTTTGAGATTCGTACGTTAGGTTAGGATTGGCGTGGGCCAAGACATGGTGGCTGATTGGCGAGATTAGTATGTTTAGATGTAGTGGAGTGTGCATAGGTTTTGTTCTGTGTTCTGTGGCTGGAGGTTGTTGGCTGCTTTAGATTAATGAAATAATGGCAGCCTCTATAGTTGACGATGTGCTTTTCCAGGCAGTTGACACACTGTGAGTCTTCATTTGGTTTTTTAGGACAGTTCAGGTAAAGATGGTTTCCTGTGCATTTAACACAGGGTAGTGTTGACGGGCAGTAAATACGAGTGTGTCCAAACAATTGGCATTTTTTACATTGCGGGATTTCATTAGATTTTCTTCGTGGTTCAAAATCAATTACGCTGTAGTTAAGTTTGGTTAGACCGAATATTTTTCTGCATTCTTGCGTGTTTTTAAGGTGCACAGCACAAAAAGGGATGGGATATCTATCTTTATTATACAGTCTGGCAACCTTTTTTATAGGGTATTTTAGAGTTGTTAATTCAGCTACTATTTCTTCTTCGGTTAAAGATACAGGAATGTTCCTGATTATTACCTAGAGTTTATTAACTTCCTGGTCCTTGCAAGTATGATAACTTAGGTTATTTCCGCTGTAGTGTTGAGTCTTGCGCCGGTAATCGTCAATTCGTTTTTAGCGTTTTCTTTTAGTTCTTTAAGTATTTGCTGATATTTTAGTTTATCAGCATGGCGCAAATAAATAGGTGGAATTGTTTTTTTTCCATCTCGTTAATAACTGCAGCAAACTTGCCTTTGTAAATAATTTTACCAGCATTTTCAATTTGTTTTTTATTGAAATGGTACTTATTTTGGGAAACCAGATTTTCTGGGTCGAACAGATCCACCCTGCAATAATAAAAATAAAAATATAAGATACTAATTAAAAGTAAATACTATAGAAAATGCGGCACTCAACTAAAAAATAATAATAATAAATAAAGATACGTTAAATTAAATGACTGGAAGCCTATATTACCTGTATGCACAAAACTAAAAGTATAAATAATTTCAAAAATATATTAAACAAATAAAAATGTGTAAGAGGCAATTATCCACCACGAAAACTTTGCACCACGAGCGACCTAAATCTAGGCAGAGTATTGATAAAAATATCAATTTCCACGCAATCCTGCGCACAGGCTTTATAGTTGTGCATAATGCGGTTAAATATTGAAAAATAACTCATGTTGCTAGAGCTCGTTTTCATGGTAAACCGGTTATTAACTCTAGTAGAGTAGGCGTAAGAAATTTACTGCAGATACCAAAAGCGGAGAACATATCAAACCATTTAGCAGTTTATATAAGAACAGTTGTTCTGCCATGAAGCGACGCAGCTCGATCGAGTTAAGGCATAAATAATCTAGACGTTCAGTGTAAGGGAGATATTGAGCATTGAATCTGTAGAACAGCAGTGTCGTAAAACGCCGTTGAACAGCTTCAACCTCCAACCTGCATACATTATAGATCAAAGACCATATGATACTTGCATACTCAATCTTAGACCTCACAAGTTAATTAAATAAAGTTTTCTAGGATGCTATGTTACAAGCTAAAACGATATTTACGACAACGCGCCAGCTTATGACGGTATTTACAAAAAACCACGATAAATATAGACGACTAACTCACAAACTCGAGAACATAACTCACATGGGACCGCTGCTCAGTCTATAACAAGAGTTGTCGACTAGGCTTCAGTGGAGCAAGGGGTGGTCCAACACGAGATAACACAAAAGCAACGGTCTAATGAACGGTCAACAGATCTAAAACGATAAGGCGCCATCACAATTCCTTCACAATAAACGAGAATGCACAGATAAACTCACTGGGAAACAGTGGAAGCATGAATTCACCTTTCAACTTTAAGCTTGGCAGTAATCTGGACAGCAAACCGATTCAGCACCATCTGACCTAGCTTTTTAAACTCTACTTGATCAACTGGCAACTCCTCTTACAACTGTAAAATATAAATACACAAATCGCATGTACAATAACAAAGAAAACCACAGTTCAATTAACGTGACATGTATCGACAAAATATTTGAATAAGTAGTAAAAGGCACATGTAAATATAAAATGTGTATACGGCAATTCGGTAAATTGCGCAATGTCTTAAATCTATTGACATAATTCGGTAACTTTGACATTAATTCTGAAGAACGATATGAACAGTAAACTATAATCAAATACAAGTAATAAAGACGCGATTTAACTATAATAAGTAGCGTTTGCTACACATGATAAGGGCTACTGCATAAAACAACCATGTAAACTGGCGGTAAATGAAATGCAATGATGGGTACACAACTGTAACTGTTTGAAAAATGCAAAAGGTACACAATAAAAGCTAAATAACTGAGACGTTGTCCCAACTGTCCGATAATTCGACGAGGCACACTGTATATATGTTAAGCTGCACACTAAACGTTAATAAACAATACAAACAATACATGTAAGAAGCTTGGCTGTGCGGTAACTTTACGTCGCATGTTAGTGCGACGGCTACCGTTCCAAGATACTGCAAAGATAAAACGAAAAGGAATACTGCAACATCTCAACGAGCAGCGGGAGCTGTGGGCCGGCCACATGGGGATTTATCCTTTCTAGTACAGGCGCCAGGGAAATCGTTAATAGGGCTTTACGTGCAATTCTTGGTAACAGCATTTTGGGTTAATCGGTGGGTGGGGGGTTGTGCTCTGAGTCTAACTTTAAGTTTTCGGATCGATCGGAGAAATTGTTTTTCCGCAATATCGGAAGAAGTGTATAACACGGTTTTTCAGCAATTTCCCGTTTCCTATTGCTCTAACGCTAAACTTGCATCAATACGAGTTTGTAGTTTATAAAATTCCTCACAACTTTTGAAAATACCTTTTTCTCGTGCGTTCAACAATTCAAAAGTTGTTACCCCATAAAGTCAAGAAATTAAGGGTTAAAATGGGTTTTACGTAAATATATCGCTTTCAGTTAATCCTACGATAAAGAATACCCTTATATTTTTTGTAGAACAACTAATTTTCATAAAATTTGTGTATGAGTATTTTTCCATTTGGACAATTATTTACCGTTCTACAGCGCCGCAAATGTTGCAAGTCACGGAAACCGTACATTTAGTGTGCACTTTCGAACGGCCCTGTTCTTTCGAGTGTGTCGCACCAACTGTTTTCCACACCACCTTTGAGGTACAGCTTGTGGCGTTTTTTTTACGTGGTCTCCCCTATAGGCCTAATCCACGAAGTGTATTTCTACACTTCCCTTGGTCTTTTTGATGAGCCGGGTTCTGCATCGTCAATTCCAATCATTGCAGAATCGTCGATTTTGTCGCCCTTGTTAGGTTGTGTTTCCCTTGAAGCAAACTCGGGAAGAGAAAATATGTCATCGTCGTAGCTGGTGTGGTATTCGTCTTCATCTTCACTTGATTCTCCGGCGCATATGGAGCAAATGGCGGTGCTCTTTAAACCCGCTTTGCGGCAGCCACAAGCCTTTCCACATTTGGTCTTACACCCGCATGAAATTCATTTAATTATTGCAGTAGGAGCGGGAGGCGCAGTGCTAGGCACCGGTTTAAACGTACGGCCACGTTTCTTCCAGCCCCATCTTTCTTCGGGTAGTGTCATTTCTAAGCCAGGTATGAACTTGATGGTATGTCCGGAATGCGTGCATTCTGGCCGTGTCTTTTGTAGGTGGCAGGGATGCCAGATTGTATCGCAGCAAGTTGATTGACTTGTCTTTATCGATGTCTCCACCGTACAACGCGATAAAAGCTCTCCCGCTAATACGATGATATCAGCGTCTACATCGTACAAAGTGATTCGCTGCAGCTTCCAGGGTAGGTGTCTTTTCTAGGGTTTTAAGAAATTTCACTTTGCCTATACAACTACAACTACAAACTTGTATTGATTCAATTTCAGTGCCAGAGCAACAGGAAACAAGAAATTGCTGAAAAACCGTTTTCAACACTTCTTCCGATATTGCGGAAAAACAATTTCTCCGATCGATCCGAAAACTTAAAGTTAGACACAGAGCACAGCCCAGCCATTAACACAAAATGCTGTTACCAAGAATTGCATGTAATAATTCCCTGGCGCCTCATACGAGACGTAATGCGAAGTTCGGACAAAAAGACAGAACGACAGCGATAGCTTCTCGAACACATAACACTGCTAATGAGTTCCCACAAAGGAATCTGTATAATCGACGAGGCAAGGGGTCTGCCACTCCGCGGCAAAACAAAAACTCAAAAGGTTTACGATAATGACAAACAACACCCCAAGCGGTCACGCACGCCCATACAGCAATGTATCATAAGATGCGTAACACACGGCTAAATGCATTGAAGCTACGGGGGTCCTAATAACAACTTTAACAGGGGTACTCGCACACAGACTAAGAAGCACCTAACGTTAGCTGGTACACACTCAACAAACAGACGCGGACGCCATCCCCGAAGGGAAGACGCAGCGGGGATGCACCACTTCAAAACTAACTGTTGCTTGCGAACGCCGGTGTCCGACTGACTGCAAAAACCGCGCCAGACAGTCTCGAAAATGAACCCAGACAGCGCGATCGATAAAGTGGCGGGGCAGCAGAGATGAAGCTTGCTCTCTCGCATCCATGGCCGTTGTCTCTTAATTTACCCAGAAAAATATTACGTTGTCTTCAACTACGAATTCTTGGAGCTCAAAATCTCTCTCAAGAACAATTTAAAACTATAACTCTCTAAGATATACATACACGGCACTGTAATTAGATTGCACCATTCATATTTACATTACTTTTAAAACAATATGTTCTTATTTTACTGACACTGTATTTAAAGAATAATTTTTAAAATACGTGGCCCCCAAAATGGGCATTTTTTCAGAAATAAAAACAATAAATAATTTTAACAAAATGTCCAGGCCCTATAAAGTGGCGTTTATCACACAGTTCAGCATATAAAGTGACGTTTTTGTCACACAATTCAGCAGGTCGTGTTAACGACATAAGGCCGTCAGTAAGCATCTAACAAACGAGGATGAATTTGTGGCATAAGCCGTCAGGGCGAGGCTTATGAGTTTATCCGAGATAGTTAGATGCGATAACGGCTGTATGTCGTTGATTATTTCCATTACACCTACAAAAATTGAAATTTTAGCGTAATTTAAATGAAAAAGTTAAATAGTTTGAGTAACGGGTGTTAGAAAACTCGTCTTGTCAGAGTTACCTATGTAAAAAAAATACGTTTGGCAATACTGAAATGTATTGTTGGTGACACTGTAAGTCTATGTCAAATTCGATGTTAGCAGGTTAGGTTTTACATCAGTTTTGACATAGAGTGATGGAAAAGCTAACCTGCTAACCTCGAATTTGACATAGACTTACAGTGCCACCAACAACACATTTCACTATTGCCAGTGTTCATGTTGAATAAATATTGATAAAGTGTTACTTTTCTGTTATTTCTTAACGACCTAGACTGTTAAATGTGTAACAGCCATGGCTGTTATGGGGAACTTTTCAGTCAGATTGACAGTTCCGTTATTGATAAATAACAAGTAGGAGTTATGTCAAAACTTTTATCTACTCCTACTGTACAATGGCCATTAATTATGATTCATAATTCACAGTTTGCAGCCAATCATAGCATTCTATTTTCAGTATTCAATAGTTTGCAAGTTGCAACCAATCAGAAAATTATATTTTCATTATTCAATAGGTTGTAGCCAATCACAAAATTCATTCTTATTATTAAATTACTTTTGAAGTTAACAGCTGTCACAAATGTCATAATTCGGAAATATGGTCACAAGACTCCTATTGCATAAGAGTAGATAAAATATCGTATTATATTCGCGACTATGGCCATTATTCACTCAGATGACTTGCGCCACGCGCCTTCGGCTTGTGGCGTAAATGTCATCTTCGTGAATAATGGCTGTCATAATCGCTCATATAATAATATACTATTACAGGAAACAATCATTAGTGTAATACTGGTACAATATCTTGCGTAGAAAATCGTTCTTATGGGGAAATATGATAAAGATATGATTACTTTCTTACAAATTGGCAAATTAATCAAATACTGCAAGAAATGAAGAAACTCGATATTTTAAATTACGTTTGTCGGCTAAAGCAACACACCGGTGATGCTCAATTTCCATGGCAGCTCCTATTGTCTTTTTATTTTTGAGGTTTTCCACTTTTCTTCTTTGTAGAAAAACTTTTAAAGTAAAATGATAATTGAATTGGACAGATTAAACGGCTCCTACAACTTGTATAAATACACTTTTCTTCTAGGATTAATTTATGTATTGTCGTTTACCTCTTGTTATCTTGTTATCTAGCTAGGTAAAAGATGGTGCTTTGTACGCTACAGTGCATATATATGAGACAGTGGCGACAATACAACTACGCCACGCCCCCGCCGCCATATTCAGTCAAATTTGTAACGAGTGTTCATTTAAATTCGTAATCAGGGTCGCCTGTGATACGTGTTTTACGTTTGGCAGTACTGAAAACATTAGAGATTTGCAGGTTAAGATTTGTGTCGATCTGAGTCAAATAACAAACAAAAATTAACCTAGTAACATCGAATTTGACATATACTGACAATACACTTCAGTACTGCCAAACGTATAACACGTATCACAGGCGATTTAGTCTAAACATGGCGGCTAAAACCACCTGATCTAGGGAGCCAATCAAAAATAGGACACCCCATTGTCGCCACTGTCTATATAAAGGCACTGTATTGTACGCTAGCATCTAGCGGCATCTGAATGAGCGGGCTAGACTTATATTATCCTAAAATACAAGTAGGACTTTGACCATACCACCAAAGTAGTCTTTGTCTAAGGTACCTGGTACTCCGCATGCCTAGACCTTGTCCATTAGAAACAAACGAACAAACAAATTTAATCAGTACTAGACATTTAATAAAATTTAACAGCAGCATTATTGGTGAGTCATGGGTATTTCAGTATTACAGATCCTGAGACAAATCTGCAGAGCATGCAATGGACTGGAATAATAACACCAGCACCCAAAAAGCTCCGTTTGCTGAAATCCAGAATGAAAACCATGCCGATTCCCTTTTTTCGATAAACAGGATGTAATCCAAAAAGTTACCTAAAAGGTAAACAGTTAATAGTTTTATCTTACAGTAGCAGCTATTATCATACATTCTACAATTGTTTTCAGTGTCTAAAATGAAGTTTTATTCACTAGTGAGTTTAAAAGATTTTTGTACTCACTAGTGAGTAAAACTTAATTTTAGTCACTGTAAACAGTTGTATAATGTATTTTATACTCACTAGTGAATAAAACTTTATCTTAGTCACTGAAAACAGTTGTATAATGTATGGTAATAGCTGCTACTGTAACTATCTATTGTCTGTTTTGCGACATATTTTGACTGCTCAAACTGTTTAGGCATACGAATTGCTACTGTAAGATAAAACGTCGTATATCACACGTGAGCGAAATGCCATTATAAGCTCGTGAGAAATTGTATCGCTCGTGCTGGGGCACTAGCGATTCAAAATTGTCACCCGCAAATAATGATGCATTTCTTTCACTTATAATATAATCTACTATTATTTGTTCCTCACTTGTAAACATCAATTTATCAAGTCACTGTATTAATCAAGAAAGTTTATTTTAACAAGTTACTAACTTGTAAAATCTTTACAAGTTAACTGTCAGTTTTACAAGCGTGCTCATAGATAAATGATAGCGTGCAAAGCCAGAGTTGTCTTTCTTAGTATGTGTCATATTGATGAATTTAGTTGCTTGTCAGTTTGACATTTTGAATAAATGGTAAATTTCTAGTTAGGAACAAATACAATATTCAACAATATATGCCAGGTAACCATTTTTACTTGCTCAATGATATGACACGCTCGCCAGTCATTCTAATCATATCGCCAGTAAAAACTGTTTTACCTGGCTTGTAATGTAATAGTATTTAACATTGCTAGCTTGGTAAGAGGGTTTTTTACTGGTGAATAGAAGGATTGACTGGCTAGCCGTAGGCGAGCGAGTCACCTTCTTGAGCCAGTAAAACCTGTTACCTTGCGCGTATTGTTGAATATTTTATTTGTTCCTCACTAGTAAATAACTAGAAATTTACCATTTATTCAAAATGTCAAACTGACAAGCAACTAAATTCATCAATATGACACATACTAAGGAAGACAACTCTGGCTTTGCACGCTATCATTTACTATGAGCACGCTTGTAAAACTGACAGTTAACTTGTAAAGATTTTACAAGTTAGCAACTTGTTAAAATAAACTTTCTTGATTAATACAATGACTTGATAAATTGACGTTTACAAGTGAGAAACAAATAATAGTTATTTACTATACAAGTGGGATAACAGCATCATTAATATACGTGTGTGTAAGTTACAAACGAGTGTGTAGCACGAGTTATGTAAGTACACAAGTATATTAATGATGCATTATCACACATGTATTGTACAAAATTGTATCTACGACTGCCTAAAATTGAGAAAAGTGCATTAAGATAAATGTCAGATCTGTCATTTTCAAAAATATTTTAGTAGGAAAATGTCATTATGTCATTCATTTGACACTATTTCAGTTACGTAATTAAGTCATGACACAACTCAGTTGCGAAATGAAACCATTACATAACTCAGTGGTGTAATGAGCTTCATTACCTAACTGAAATAGTGTCAAATGAGTGACGTAATGCGTTACTTATCCCACTGGAGTAGATAAAATACTATATTCTACGTTGCAGTGATGGAGATTATCGCAGCGCATTTCTCGAATGCGACTGCAATTTCGAAAACAGGGTAGTTGGTTCTTGTTGCATAACAATGCAGCTGTACATTCTGCATTGTTGCTATCAGTTATCCACTCTATTCACTTAAATTGGCACCAGCAGAATATTTTACCTTCCTTAAAGTGAAAACTGTTCTCAAACAGAAGCGGTTTTAGTATGTAGAAGATATTAAGATGCATGTAACCTCTAAATCGAATGGAGTTTTTCCGGGCTCATTTTAGAACGTTGTAATAAGTGTATTAATGTAAATGGAGATTACTTTGCATAAATATCAAACATCTTTCGTGTTACTCTGTTTATTGTGTCAATCCGGGAATTCAATTACCAATTCTCGTATGTCATTGCCCTATTTTTGTGAGTCTCCCAGTATTAATTTGGTGTTCCGTGCGTACCCTCTGAACTTTTTATAAATAGTAATTTTTATACCAAGGCACTAAAGTTTACATTTTTATAGCGAATGTGGAGTTAGTTGCAGAGGCCCGTAGGGCCAAGGCAAATAATCCACATGACGGATAAGAAGAAACTTCAGTGTCGAGGGTACATTATGTTTCTTTAAATCGACTAATCGTAAAATTACATTTTAAGCTTTTGTAGGTTATATTGACGTCGGTTGACGTTTAGCTGTCGCCCCGCCACCTACAAAAAATTGCAAAACAATCGATTACTTCACTGCCGATTTCTACGTTCTTCATCGCCGATTGCGACGTTCTTCACTGCCGATTTTTAAAAAAAATTTGTCTGCGTCTTTTTCTTCGGTTGGTGCGTTCAAGTTCACTATACTAATCTGCTTGTAAAGTCTGTCCGAAACTACTTCAAATTCTATGCTTCTGCTTCAATTTTTTTACCAACATGACATCTGTTCTAGTTACCTGGCTTTCGTCCACTATTGAAGAATATACATTCTTCGTTACCACTAATATAATCAACTTTTGGTTATCTTTGTTCTAGTTCCATCACATTTACATTGCTTTTACTCAAAATTTACCCTCCATCTTACACCGTCATAGCTCCGAAAGAATCAGATTCATCACAATCCAACCTGGAAGCAGACTTTGCAAGTGAAATAATGATTGAGGCAGCACTTGATTCGCAGTTTTGCATTTCTAACTAATTAGTTTTAAATAAGGTAGTTCATCCCTCTAAAACATTTTGTTTATCGTTCTGGTATAATTTTAGTTTCTACTTTTCCACTTTTTAGAATTATTACTTTATACTTACTAGCTTAAAATATCGTGTTACGTTACTACTAAAATAAAATATTATGTAACTGCGACTAAAAACCAAATAAAATTTGATTTTCCAGTATAAAGAAATGCATAAAAAGGGCCATATACGTTTTATATGTTTTATTTGTGATTTTTACACAGAAGCGTATAAGTGATATAGCATCAAATCGGCGTCACATCTTAGGTGGAACCTAAAACAAACACATTATTTAAGTAACAGGAGAGAAAGTACAAATAAATAGATATGTAGGTTAAAAATCAAAATAACTAAATGTAACCACATTTGGCAGTTCATGTTCTTTTCCTTTAAAGTAAACTATAAAACAATTTGCTTTTGTAAATATAAAACCCTAAAGATCATGCACAAAGTCACTTTCATAAATTCAATGTTATTCGCTATATTGAAGATGATCGTAGACAAATAGTATACAAAAACTCATGCATTACCTACTATCCAACTCGGCCTATGGCCTCGTTTTGCAATTTTAAGAACTAGTGATTACCAAAGCGAGCTAAATCAAATTTAAACAAATATATGATCTTACTACTGCCAGATGGTGGAGGTCCTGGCGGTGGACCACCTGGTGGAGGAGCGCCTCCTGGTGGGGGCCCCTGTGGTTGACCTTGGACGGCAAGCTATCAAGTATGTTTAAAGAATGATTATTTTATAATCATTAAAACGGTGCCAATAACTCTAACTTGAATACCATCACGTACTAAGCAATAAGTGGTATTATACAATAATAAAACAAAAACTTACTCCAAGTACAAACACAAGAAGCAGGGTAAACAACCATCCAAGCCCAAGGAACTTCATTTTGAATGCAGCGGTTGGTGATGCTTCACAATTTATACCAGAAGCCCTCTATTGAACTAAAATCGTACCGCGTCAAAGTGTTTCCTCCCACTTCAATTTATAAAAATAAAATGCGTCATAGCATTTAACTGAAAATGTATACTGCTTATTTTAATTGACTGACCGACATTAGCTTACCCTTGTACTTGTACTATTACATAACTATATAAATAGATGTAGCAGTTTCTGTAATTTTTTGAAATCTAACAATACACGCCCTTGAGAAATACCAATTCCGTTAATATAATTTTTGTAATTGGCACTTCCAAAACTTGTAAGAGCAGTATTAAAATTATAACACTAAAGTATTATGTAATGATGTTACGATGACAACTATTGTTATTTAATTCGCAGTTCATAATTTTCTGCTTTAGTTATTTGAAGAATTTTACTAACATAGCTCGAGTTCGTGCCTGGTCTTAGGCTGTACGTTTAATTGATGGCAAACATCACAATAACCTAATCCAATAATATACCAGGTGACCGGTTTCAAAGCCAGATATAGTAAAAGCAGGGTACGACATTTAATTTAATTTTAAAAACAAGGTTGTCCAAGTTAAGACCTTAATTTATGCGGGGGAGGGGGGCGTCTGAAATTTCTTAAACATCTATTATGTTAGACATATCATTTGGTTTCGAAATCGGTCACCCTGTATGTATAAAAATACATTGACTCCAATTTTGTGTGAACAACAGGTTAGAGAGTTCAATGCTCTGCAATTCAAAACATCTGTGGATATTAACTGGAAAAGTAACGTGTTCCTTCAACTATGGCGGGACTGCTGTAGAGGCCTTGTCCTTAGTCAATAATAGGGAGTTTGAGAAGGATAGTGAAAAAAGGGGTGAACCATCCAACAACCTTAATCAGATCGTGCGGTGACGGGAATCGAACTCACAACCTCCCCAATGATGAGAAGATGCGTAACGCAAACCCACAGGGCTAACTCGGTGGTAAACATTTTTAAACAGCCAGTATCTCATTAACAAGCATTTTTATATTCTTGTTTTATTTTTGGAGTCTCTCGAACTAAATATGAAGTTAAAAGATCAACAATGAATTAAATATCTAAACAATAAACAAAAAACAAGTACAGGTCTATTATATCAGCTTTAAAATGTCTCATTCATAATGTTTTAATGTTTGACGCTATGTTTTCCATAAAATTCAAAAAATATTCATTATCAGCCTATTTCATGGATAAGAAAATGTGAAAAATATAATCTTATTGTACAACAAGGGTAATGAATTTTGACGGTATACTAATAAATTAGCGTTGGGTGCGAGGCCCTACGATTTAAACGCTACTGTTTAGCAAATTAAGGAGTCCTGGCTTTAAAACATTTCTTATTGATGTTTTCAACTATAACACATTTAAAATCAATTCTCAAATTGTTAAGGGAATTTATATCAACAAAGATATAATAGAATAAAATGTCTAGAATCAACTTAATAGTAAAGTTATAAAGCGAGTGGATAAACCTGGGACACAATTACACAAAAAAATCATAGGAACTACAAAGGTAAGAGTCAAAGCAACACAATAACTTCGATATGTTATGAATGCAAAGGGAGGGAAATAATTAATAGCTCTGGATTCGATAAAATTAAAGTCGAACTTGTCAAGAATGCAAGAGAAGAATTAATCAAAACACTATACGAAATGATTGAAGAAAACATCATCAGCTTATTTGATCCATCGTCGGATGTTGTCTCTGTTCTTCGCTGTTGTTCGCTTTTTGGGTGCAGTCATATACAGGAGTTCTTTTGATGTAGTTCATCCATCTGGTTTGGGTCTCTCTCTAAGGATTTTGTGTGCACTGGGCCTCTACTCCAAGATTTTGCAAATCCATCTGTTGACCGCCATTCTTCCTACATGCCTTTCCCAGTACCATCTGATTGTACACAATCGCTGTATCACGTTTGATGAATTTTGATGTTGGGTATTCGATCTTGAAATTTAATATTGAGTATTCCACGCTCCATTGTTCGTTGTGTATATCATATATGTCTAGGTCTCCATCCCATATGTTAAGGTAACACCTATTGATAGGAAGTTCTTACTTTTAGAGAATTAGGTATGTTGGATTTAACTGTTTGCAACCTTTCGAATACTGTGGAAACTAGAGAAACTTCTGGACAAATCTGCTTTAAAATTAGTTTTGGAGATTTTGATTTTTTGTTCTAAGTATATGTATGACTCAACGTTTTCTATAATTTCGTTTTGTACCTTTATTTCTTCTTTATTTTCCTCGGACTCGTTCATCAACTATTTGGTTTTTCTTACATTTATCTTTAGACCTATTTCTTTCGATCTTATGTTTACTTCTGTCAACATTTCCTGTAGCTCTTTGCTGTTGTTTGCGATTAGGGTAACATCATCTGCGAATCGTAAATAATGTAGTTGTTTACCATATATCGTCACTTATTTATCTTCCCATTCTAGAGTTCTAAATATGTCTTCTAAAGCGAGTGTAAATAATTTTGAAGAGATCGAAGAAAATAAGAGTTAACGAAAATGATAGAAAAATTTTACCACACCTTATACGATACCAAAGTAGCACCACCCGATGGAAAGGAAGAGGAACACCGAATGTTAGTAACAAATGAAGGTTGGAAAGACTTGCCGACAATAATAACAAAAGAGATAATAAGTGCTATGGAAGATATGCTAAACAAGAATGCCACAGGCAAAGGTAAAACAGTAATTAAAATGACTCAACAATACAACTACTCCAAATACTATACAACAAATGCTTAGAAGGCATCCTAGTTAATTGCTATAGTGGTTCTTATATTGAAGAAAAGAAATCAACACAAGTTGGAGAAATATAGACCCATTCGTCTGCTATCAGCTCTCTATAATCTCTTTTCTAGAATAATACCACAACGACTAATGAGCAAATTAGACAGCTATCAACCACGAGAACAGGCTGATTTTAGAAGAGGGTATGGCACTGTAGATCACTTGCAAACAATCACAGAGTTAAAGAAACAAATTAATATAATATACCAATGTGATAGAGTTGTTGGCGGTTCTAAAGTCACAGTCGGGTAGATTATAAATATGCACAAATCATCGAAGGTATACACAAAAATGCAACAGCATAAATAACAACACAAAAAAATAGTATATTACATTACAAGGCATAAAAGTGATACTTTGCAAATGAGGAGGCTCCGAGTCAAGCATAGACACTTTCATGCTGTGTAATGTATTACATTTTTTCTGAAATCTCGCTTTGTAACACCTAGTGCGCGCAGGCTTCGGTAGCACGGATCTACACCACTCCACGGTTCCAGCCGTCGTCAAGAGAGGGCGCCAAGATCACCGCTGGCTACTCATGTTTCAACGACGCTGGTTTAAAATTTCGAGCTAGCAAATCATTCACCTACCAAGCTCTGTAGACTAGGGGTTACCATGCCTGCTTAGCATTCGGAAGGTCGCAGGTTCGATTCCCCTGGCCGTCTGCTCTGATCCAGGTTTTTAGGTGGTGCTCCTGAGTCAACAGAGAGAGTACCTTCTCTGAGGCGAATGCCGGGGCAGTATTTCTCCACTTTACCTGGCCTCTCTTCCATTCTCCACCCCTCTTTTCTCTCACCCATTCTATAATTCCTGTTCTTGGCTGAAGAGGGACGCAAGGTCCCAATAGCAGTCGGCCAACAGTTGGGGGCATTGAAATGACCCTGAACCTTTCAAGAGAGTACCTTCTCTGAGGCGAATGCCGGGGCAGTATTTCTCCACGTTTCCTGGCCTCTTTTCTATTCTCCACCCCTCCTTTCTCTCAACCATTCTATAATTCCTGTTCTTGGCTGAAGAGGGACGCAAGGTCCCAATAGCAGTCGGCCAACAGTTGGGGACATTGAAATGACCCTGAACCTTTTAATTATTCACCCACCTTACTTATAGTGACAACGTTTTTAACAAAGGACAACGCTGCCAAAACTATTTAATATTGTATGTGCTAGGCCTTACGGATACGGAACTTTCTGCAAATAAAGAGTCTTGAAGGAAGCTGGACATCTCCGACATCTTGAAAATTTTAAAAATAGAATCAATGCGAATGGTGAAGGTGACTGGTTACCTAGGTGATGTAAAGTAAAAATGACTAGTCTTGCAAAGTGACACTTTCAAGATCAAACTGAGTGAGTCATGACATGGCCCGCTTTCTTGACGATTTCAGGAAAACAGATAAAACTAAAACTAAATCATGGAGTAAATCAAGGGGATTCGATCACTCAAAATTTGACTGAATACAGTCTCTAAAATATTGTCCTCTATGAAAGAAGGAAGATTTCAGAAAGAATTCTAGGAAAAAATACTGATTCCTCAACTGTAGATATTTATTTTGATTGTAGGTGTAGTTTTATCATGCTTCATAGGTAATTTTATTAATAAAACACGCTTGGGCAGGCTAAAAACAAATCGCATGGCGCTTGGTTTAAAGTAGTTGCAGTCTTGAAGAAAGCTTGACCTCTCCGACATCTTGAAAATTTTAAAAATAGAATCAATGCGCATGGTGAAGGTGATTGGTTTACCTGGGTGATGTAAAGTAAAAATTACTAGTCTTGCAAAGTGACACTTTCAAGATCAAACTGAGTCATGACATGGCCCGCTTTCTTGACGATTTCAGGAAAACAGATAAAACTAAAACTAAATCGTGGAGTAAATCAAGGGGATTCGATCACTCCAAATTTGACTGAATCGTTCGATGACTTCGTCTCATCATCTAAACTTTCAGCACAGTACCCTACGACCTGATTTTCAATTAAGGAATTTTCATTAAGACATGTTCATTGTCATCTTTGGCCTCGATTCTACTGTACTTCTCTTCTGTCGGGTGTTGCTTCTGAGACATGTCTAACTGTTCAGGTGATGCTAGTTTTATTCTACCATCGAGATATTTAATGTGATTTAACACAAATTTGTCAATGCCCATAAGAATTTGTCCATTGAAGACACGTGCAGAAAATTCGGCCTCTACCTTGATGACGTTGCTGTTTCTTCCATGACGTTGAAATAGTTACGCATAACACCTGTCCATAGCAGAATATACGGTAGTAACGGCTTGAGTTTTTGGGCAGCATCGCGTTTAAAAAATGGATTTGCGTTAATGCCAGTTTTCAATTGCAAATGCAATGCGCGATTGGTTGCGCGGCAAAAAACGACACTGCTCCATTCGATCCAACCGAACTCAAGTTTCTTCTCCAATACAGTGTCGCTGATTTCAAACTATACATCTAGTCCAGTTACATGAGAATCTGTCTGCCGAAAAAATACAAGTGAACTGAAATTTTGCATACACCTTTATTTTGACATTACAAATAATGTCTCAAAAGTCCCCATCGATATCGAGCTTGCGTTTTGAGTAATTCAAGGTCAAAGGTAACAGAAATAAGTTTTTCGCAAATATCTCTCTTTCTATGGGTTATATGACTTTTTTAGTTATTAGAAGAACTGAAGGCTAGGAAATTCTCTACAAAAAAGAGTATACAGGTTTTTTACGTACAACTAACCATTCAGTAAATAATACACTGTTAAGTTTTGCAGACAGGTTTTAGTTCCTTTTGCGATAAAGGAAGTATTGGATTCACCACAAAAATTCGAAATTGAGTTTTCAACAGATCTTCACGTTTTCGAGTCCACCGCTAAGGCCCGCTTGTAATCGTAGGGTAAGCTCTTCAGAATTATTTAGTTTCCGTACTACTTAACGTGGTAATTAAACTTCTTTCTTTTTGCTGGATCCTCTTCTGATACATCAGTATTAAATGGAAGTTAATTGCTGAGTTCACGGCAAGTGCAACATGGCCGGTCGTAGCACAGTGCTGAAGGCTTCTCGTATTCATCTTCGAGCTGTGGAATGCTGATATTAGTTTCAGCTACAGATACACCTTTTGGCTGCTTTTTACGTCTAAGAACACTGTGGCGGAGCTTTCCAGAACTTAGCAGTAAGTGCATGCCAAATTTATTTAATTCAGTGCTTTTGCATTGACTATAAAGGCAGTTACGCGTAGATCTAGCAAAAAGCCTATGGTATTAATCACGCGCGCGGATAAAGTAATCTTCCTAGCTTTATCAGTCACATTTGTGTTTCAATTAGGGAACTACTGAATCACCCATACAGTTCGACCTTGATCTTTCGACAAATGGTTTACAGCTTGCATGCTGGCGATCGGACGCTTTTTTGTCAGAGCAGCCGCTAAAATGTTTGTACTGGAGTAAATTTTAACACGTTATCTTCTGTAATGTTGCGAGTTTTATTGCAATAATATTAATTGTGATAATTTTAAGTCTTCTTTTTCAACTATCTGTTTATTAACTGCTTACAATTGTTGCCGCAAATAGAAAAGCATCTAAACCATGTAAGACGACATGTTCTATTTCTTCTCTTATAACAAAGTTTTCCAGCTGTACTGAGTGGGAGGGCGAGGTTCATTACGATAATAGTTAATTAAGGCAACGACCTGTTATTCTGAATGAAGATGTTAATTGCCTTAAGCGCCACGGACCGCAAGTACACCTTACATAAGAGTACATAAAAGAAAATACATATTGTAGTGATAGCTCCACATTGTGCTAGTCATTAACTATGCAACGGCTCAATGCTTGAGATGCATATCTTATTTAGTATTAGCCCTACTATTTATTTTCAAATCGATTATTTTAAATTTTACTTTTTAACTAAGTATTACAATTGATACTCTCAGGGTGGCTCGCCAATCTAGTTATCTATTAGTTGAAATTCAAATTTTATTATAATTTTTTATTACTGAATGACATTAACTGTCAGCTTGACTTCTAAACTTAATCAAACCAAGAATTGACAAATATTCTTTTTAATAACATATCCTTTAATCAATTCACTCAAGTAAGTACTGTATTCTGTTTATTTCACTTTTTCTTTTATTGTCTGTTATTCAAAATGCTTTTATATGAATAATTAAAACAAACCTGAACACTCCTCAGGCTTTCACTGCAAGTATCCAAAACTACAGCTCCTAATGTCAACAGCACCCGATGTTCACAGCCCTTCAAACAATATCCAACGTGTCAAAAACCCTGGCTGTCCGCAGAAACTGGTACTGTTCCCTTTATCAATGTTACTGTCACCCCAACCGATTTCTGATAAGTTTTCAGTATTATAGATGATCCCAAGCTAATCTTCGTTATTCCTCAGCTCGTACTCTGTATCCAGCAACACCTACATAACTGTCCAAATCATGCAGTTACTTTAACAACTTCCTTCTAAATGATTGACTTGTCTTCCATGTAATCACCAAGCTCAGCAACGAACACTAATTATATCTCGCATGTACCAATAAACCCAAATCTATTTAAATATTGTAATCTTCTTGTTATTTGTATCTAATTAACTGTACTCCACATTCTCTTCACCGATTGTATGCTTGTATTACTTCAAAATTACTTTTTCATATATTTGCACCACGTAGATTTGTTAAAAGTCCTGTTATTTGTATATCACCAAATATTTATACAAATAAGAGCATAATTTCAAATTTTTATTTTATCAAAAAGGAGTTTTTCAAAAATCTGTATACATTTTATGAGTTTGTTATTCTTACTATCTAAACAAAAATTTATATCTCTGGCAGTTACAATTATTCCTGCCCTCTTAAAAAATATTTAGTGTCCTAATTGTTACATGCTACAATTCCTTATTATTATAGGAAGCACATTTGTCAAATATAACCTTGGCTTTAACCTTATTAATATTGAACTCAGCCATCAAAATTGAATACTCAATTGCTATTTAAAATTTTCAAATTACATTACTAATTGTCTCAATTTTAATTTTCATCATTCATATTGAAATTAACACCCAATCTTATTTAAACCCCTTCAAAATTTGATTGTATTAATCTTCCAAATTTATTTTTTTATATTTTTATTTTAAAACTACCCTAAGTGTATCATAACAATATATTGATGTAAAATGATGCGCTTTTATTGTGTAAAACTTTGCCTGTCAGTATTTTAGGCTAATCAAAATGAAATGTATTTGATACTTTTTAATAAAATGGTTAATTGCCCCTTTCTATATTTTATCGAATTGAAATAATATTCTGGGCTAGCTCCGGCAAAAACACAAAACTACTCTCTCAGGTTGGGTTCAAATCTGAGTTTTATTTGAAATTTTGTTTAGAATATTTGACTCAGCGTAGCTCATATGCGCAATTTATTTTAGTACAATTGCTCTACTAGATTCGGTTACGCATAACTT